>DWGW01000066.1:0-21493 GCA_018247775.1 Udranomia orcinus
AATTCGTAATAGAAATACTTTAAAAGGGCTAGTTACAAATAAGAATGATTAGCTGAAATAATTATTTGAATGATTTATTAGAAGTATTTAGTGGTTGTAATAAATAATAGATGAGACCAGTGAACTCCAACTTATGGAGTCATTCTATTAACATTTTCAACTGGCCTCCGATTAAAGATATTCTAGGTATGGAGGAAGTTTTTATTATCATCCTCAGTTCCATATTAACGTATTCTAAAATATGGCTTTGTCGAGTTGAAAGCGAATAAGATGTCAAAAGCAGAATCCTATAAATATTATGAACAAGGGTTGAGAAACACTCGTACATATATTTAGACCTAGCATAACAGCAATAAAGTCTCATATAAAGATATACTACCATAGATAAGATACTATATATTTCTTATGGTAGTATACATATAACATAGAGTATAGAGTTTTATAAAATTGAAGTAGTAAACGAGAATGCAGTCTACCTAATGGTTAGTGATAACTGCGCATGTAGATACATGTAATTAAGCCCAACGAGCGAAGTTCTTTCTTAGGCCGACTATCAAACGTATTGCTACCGCTGAGGAGTAGGTTAGGACGCCCTATGTGTGTCTGTGATTAATGATTAGACATAAAATTTAGTATTCATTTAATCATAACTCTTTTTTCAGGTTTTTTTAGTTACACATAACTGTATTTTAAACCTTAGTGCTAGCATAAAAATAACTTAATTAAACCTTAAAAAATGTAGGTAATAACCGTTGTTTAACTTACTAATATAATAAATTGATGTATAAACAAATAATTGTAACATTTAAATGACGTGTTTTCATAGCAACCCTAGACTGGCCGATAGCGCACAAAAGCGGCAATACCAGAGGCAAGATAACTTGGACATATTGAATATAATTTCCAATATGTTTTATGAACCAGCTTTACGGTATTAAGAGGCGAGTAATAATATTGACGGTGTAATCCACATGAGCGTACCATAAAGCGAATTTTATCGTCGCAAATCCGACTTAAGTTACGAAAATACCAATGTGTTGTGGCCATGTTGGATTTTTTGCCGCGTTTAACGCGCTCCGTATCTAGCAGGCAAATGTAGGTAAATAGAATTTATAACAGATCTTTTATTTTAGAGAAGCAAACGAGCGTGCAAATCCGTTGATTTTATTAATCAAATAATTTCAAACAAACAAATCAAACAATATCAAACAGTTTCACACAAGACTGAAATCTTTTCTGAGGTCACGTCATATAGATGCATGATTCTTATGTAATAAAATATACCTTTATCCCACGTATATATAATACAATATTATAATTACGATTATTTTTAAACACTTCCGATAATTCGTAGGTACTGAAGTATTTAAAAAGAGAATCACTTTTATATAAACATTAAGGCGTGGATGCAAATTTGTAGAAAAAAAGTTGGCATCGCATTCTGATTATGATTTTCAAAGCTTATTTCGGTAAGCAGTAGCAAGAATCCGAATTTTGTAAAAAAAATATAAACGCGGCAAAAATACTCCCTCTTATTTGACAGTCCTGACCTGTCACCTTTTCCAAACCCCATCGAAATACCTAACTTAACCCCGGTTATTAAGGCATTACCAGATTACAGCGATAGTCAGACAGGTGCGCGCTCCCATGACCCCTGTGACCAAGTCATTACAATACATACATCTGATGTCACATTTGATTGTAAAAAAGGTCAGATTTTCAATGATTTCAAATTGAAACGTTCAGGCAATCGTATGTTACACGTAGCGTTCTTGTTTTCTTATGCATGTTCTTGTACAAACATTCCAAGATCTTTTAAAATTAGAATACAATAAAAATATAATACAATTAACGGGACCTTTCCCAGTTAAACATTTGCAGATTTTTTTCTTGTTTAATAGTAATAACTGATAAAATAGAGACAAATATAACTACTGCATAATAGGCGATTACACTTTATACGTATAAGTTTAAGATTTTCTAGTGATAATTCAGGTATATAAAGTGGAGAAGTAAATGAAAATACGACATGATTTTCTACAATGAAAATAAATTTATTTTAGAGCTCGGTTAGTAACGTATCTTTATACGAACTTTCATGGCCACTACATAAATTCCGTGTAGATTTAAAAACAAATAAACCGCGCGCATCGGTGTTGCTTGCGCATCAAACACGCCACAGACAAACGTGTTGGCAACACTGAATATTTGATATTCACGTTATTTTGTTTGACATAGCTGTTAATGTCGCTTTGGCATGTCATTGCATCGGCGATCCTTATCAATTTTCAATAATATACGAATGTGTTGGTCGATTTAATTTCATAGGAATTCCGTTATCTGTTCCCACTCGTTAAACTCGATACACGAGAATTATTAAAAACTAAAAAATAGTTACTTGTTTTAATTCTTTGTATATTCTCTAAGGCATTTAGCGGATGCCATTATTTATTATTGCTTAGATACTTACTTTCTTTCATAAAATAAAACCAACAAATAATTTTAATTAACAAAAAAAATCAAAGTTCTTGAATACCTCATTCTCTCAAGTTTTATATCACGTCACTGAGTAGTACCTAGGTAAATTTAAAATTGTGATGATCTCCAAGGACGATACTATTTACCAAAAACACACACATTGAAGTCATAGCTATCAATTGAGTCCACTGTATTGTTTGACGTGTAAATATGAATGGTAGAAATTACCTATCGCCCCATTCCGAATGCAAGATCTAATAGAGATATCACAAATGAGCGTTCAAACCACACGCGGGTAGAATTTAACCGTCAATAGTGTTGCCATGTTAATGTCAATTGACGGATATGTTCGAATTTTAAATATTTGTAAATTACCTACATACATAGTTAAATTTTTCTTATGTAGGCATTTGAATATTTATTAAATATAATGTATCTCAGATGCTTTAATTTAAAACCTAATTATGCGATTAAGATGGAACTTATTGAAAACTTGATATAAATTTTCAATTGAACCTAATAAATGGAGGAAAACAATATAAATACAAACACAATTTATGGGTGTATGCTTTTACAGAAACTTTCATATTTTTCTTAAGCGACTGCAAGAATTGACAACCTATAGGAAGAACAGAAGACAAGAATAGGAAGAAAATAGAAAAAGACAAAAAATTAAAAACACTACCATAAAATTAGACTATCCCTAAGATAACTCTGAATTGGTAACACTACTTACGATGTATTAACATGTTATTAAGATAAACGGTGTCGCCACGACCAGCCCCGGTTCCGGAAATTGGGGCGATTTCGAGTACGTACGTGTTTCGTTATCTAATTGGTCATTGGGGTTGCAAGTATTTAAATTACGAATATTTGATTGTCTCTGTAAAAAAAATTAAAAATAAATGTAACTTGCATTTAGCATGTATTTAGTTGCGTGACAGTCACTCTATAAAAGAATATAAAATAACACATTGCATATTTTATTTTATTTGTTTTTTTTTACTTAGGAAACATACAATTTTATATATCATAGTAGTGATACTGACAGTAGATTATGCGTGACAGTCACCAATCCATAGGTATGTTCTTCCCTTGCTTTGGCAATAAAAATTTTCACTTCAAAAATTGCCGTTCCTTTTTCTCTTTTTGCCACTTTTTATCTATTAGCAGCATCGGTTACTTCAAAAGTAGAAGAGACTAGTCATAATACACACAATTTTTTTTTGCAGCCATGTGTACTTGTTAGAAAATAGCCATTCACTTGCGGCTGAGTTAAAAATTTAATTAGTTTCTTTGATTTAAAACTGAATTGTCTTATAAATTTAAATCTTAATTTGTAACGGTAACATTTTGAAGAATATAATAGGAGAGTTTCTATAATTAAAAGTCCAGGAATATTTATTTTCTGAAAGGTTCTTAGGATTTACAATTCTTGTTTTTGTTTTCAGACGTTTCAGCTTTCAGAAGTATTGGAAAAAAAACATTAATATTTTTTATTATAAATTGTTTTGACAGTGAAAACTTCCTAATAGTGCTCAAAGGCGAGTTGCAAAATTATAATAATAATATACGAAAAAACTTGGAGCATATTATAATTAATTAATTCTTAAAGGAGACGTGGGCAGCGTTTATTGCATACAATTCCAAAATATATTATTACCTACATACCTAACATGGCTGATTAGTTATTACATAACAAGACTAATGAGGTGTTCAAATTATACTATAATATATTTACATACTGTCCTCTATTGTCGTAGGTGCTAGTTAATATGCAGTTAATTCCATGTTTGCTAATACAAAACCGTATGTTTCTGCATTATAACAGAAATCCATGAAGCAAATGTCACGCTATAATGAAGTTCGCGAGAGGGTGCAACTCGCTAATTAGTCGCAATGATACGGTACTACGGAACGTTTATCTTGTTTTATGCTACGGACATACTTTGAGACATTTTATTTGGAGACATATTGTTTTGTGGTTTTTATTACAATACTATTTTCGAAAGTGATAGATTATTGTCGTCTCTGGAGGCAACGCCTCTTTAGTTTTCTTGTAAACCATAGGTGTATAGGCTGCTAAGTGAAAGCGAGAAGATATTTAACAATTAACGAATGTTTCATTTCTATGTATTCCTTTAAAAAGGTATATGCTCATTTTTTGTCCTTTATCCCTTATATTATCCCTCGATTAATTGTATTTTTATCCTATTTTATATTTAGATATATATTATGTTTGTGTACCTATACTACTGTTTGTTTTGTTACTCTCCCTTTTTCTCACATCTCTATTCTCTTTATCTACCGTTTTTTTCTCCTATACCGCCTTCATTGTTTTCTGCACCTCCTCAAGGTTGGCTGGTAGATAATGCTTTTTAGCGTTAAGTCCGCCTTTTGTACCATTTCTATGTTGGTCAATAAAGAATAAATAAATAAATACATGTAATAATCTTGTAAGTGATTGTTGTCGACATCTGATCTGATTTGATCTGATCTTATTGTTAATTTTCGCTGGTTGGTTGACACTCCGTTTCTTCGAACGAAGCGTTTTGCGTCCTCCTTCCTCAGTCGTACGGCAAAAGAATGGAATGCGCTACCGAAGTCTGTTTTCCCAGACTCATATAATTTAAAGGTCTTCAAGGCAAGCGTGAAAAAGTTTATTTAGGCAAGTGTGCTTTGCTTTAGCCGCATCTTAGATTTCCATCAGCCGAGATTGCGGTCAAACGCTTGGCTATATTCAACAATAAAAAAGAATAGGCGAAACGAACGGAACTAGTCACGAAATCTTAAACCGCCAATGAGCAGAAATATTAGTGGCGGATATTGTGCCCTTAGTACTATGACATTTATCACCGATTACTGAAGCAATTTTTATTGCGAATCATTATACAAGATCGTAAAATTGGTGTTTAAATAAATAATAGTAGTATTAACATACATGTACCGTGTATCCAACCTTTTCTATACCACCTGTAACGTTTCTACAAGCTAAAGTAGCTCCTAATACAGAGCAGTAAACTCAAAAATAGCTTGCAAGTATATAAACCAACCAACTTCAATAGAACGTCGTTTTCTATTGAGTAATCCCATAAAATATGACCCCTTAACATTCCTGGATCGAATCGAACATTTACATAGCCCTTGTGGTAAAAAAATGTCAAATTGTTCGATGAGTAAACGAAGTTTCGTTTCTGGTTCAATATGTAGGAACAAATAGAAATGGCACGATGACGTAGGAAACTGGCTTTTATTGTGGGTATTTACAGAAATCCTTTAAATTACCTTGTTAGTCATCTGTTCTTTGTCTACTTTATCACATTTGTACAATTTTTGTCTACCCTCGTTTTATATGAATGCGTAATTTTTATTTCGGAAATTATAATAAAAAAAAACAAAGATTATGTCTTAAATAAAACTTGCAAAGTACCTACTATTACGAACATTATCAATATAACGCTGGCTTAATTCCTAATATACTATAACGTGAAAACATTTTTAATAATGTTCAAAGTTTGAAAAAGAAAAATTTACACTATTTATTGATTTAATATAATATTACTTTATAATTTGACGTGGTTTTTAATTCTGTGAATTTTAATAAAACGAATTAAATTACAATAGTACCTGCAGACCACGGTACCTCTATCGCTTTATAGCTCTGTCCCATCGCTAGTTTATCTATATTCTCAGAAAACGAGGTAAGGGCTTCTCGGGCATACAGATTTCTTGGCTACCTGTTTAAGGCGATGCTTTGGACACAGTTACGTTATTTTTATTATGAGAGAACACCTTTTCTGCGTAGTAACGGAAGTGTTCGGACCGCTGATTTTTGGTGAAGGACGCGGTAATATGGTTAAAGAGGCGTCCGAACTCATTCAGGGGAATTCTAATCTTGGTATGTAGTGGTGAGACCCATTAAGTATTTGTCTTAATGTCTTCCAGCGTGCACGAAAAGCGGAGAACAACAGGAATATATGAAATAGTGTCCTTAACTCAGACCAAAATTTTCAACTACAGTAAATATAAATCGAATATTAACATGCACTTATTAAAAGTTAAATAGACTGACAAATACATGGCGTTAAAATGTCATTTACATATAAAATAAATAACTATAATTACAACTCATATATTGCAAATTGTTTTTTTACGAATGGGATTTGAACTCACAACTTTCCGCGCATTCAATGCTCCCAAATGCTGAAAATGACAATTAATTTGAGGCACATTAGAATTAATGGAAAGCTTTCTGAGTGCGACAGTTAACCGTTAAATGTTTAAACATCAAAAATAATTAGCTTTATTTATATTTATGTCTTACTAACTACGCCTTAACATCAAGTATTGACCCACGAAGCGAACAGTATTATTATGTAAGTGGATCCAGTGTGAATAGTAAGGTTCTAGTCTAAGGTTCTAGTCATTATTATGTATGTAATATGTATGTACACATGGGAGCGTGTTGGGTACGTCTTTGCAACAACAAGCATAAAACTATACAATGTTGCATTTAGATTTGACACGTTAATATACACATTGCATTAGATATGCAGCAATGATTGACAAGACAGCTCTCTAACACACTCGTAAGCCGAGGTTCTGGATTAATCTGTGAAAATATTTACATGTAACTACTACGATTGACAAGACAGTCCCGTGACTAGGAAGTCAAGGTTCTGGACTCCGTGAAAGTATGTAGCTGTGACTATTACATGGTTATATCTCTTTTGAGAGCAGTTCTGGGCCGTTCTGTTTAAGGGTGTGGCTAAGGAGACGATCAGCGGATATCTTCAAACCTGTAATACGAATAACGACGAAAAATAGCTCCAAGACAGCCACCAAGATTGTTTCGGTACTCTTCGGAGAACAATTTGTCACAACCAGCATCGTATTCATTGGAGCATTATAGTATAGGATTACCAGGATTTCTCTATAGAGCATCGTAGCGCGAAGCCACAACTATTGCCCTTAAAACGAATGAATCTAATATTCCTCAACTTCACCCATCCACAAACTACGGGACCGTCCGCCTCACAAAGCATATTCCAATCCAAGTTAACGCCTAGATACAACACCGTAGTAACACTATAATCCCGTGGGCGTTAAACCTGCGGTTAAAGTTTCACGGTTAGTTTGTATTGGTTAAAAAAACGTGTAATGGTCAAGTGAAACCGCAGAACTAAGCATGCGTTCGTGATTGCGCGGTTTGTACAGATTGCTTTGGCCGCATCGTTTTTAGAACATAGCTGTGGTGGATGCTATTAGTGTGAATTCATTCGTCGATAAAAGCCGACGACTTTGTATGGACAATTGAATAGACTAGCTTAAGGTTGCTTTAAGACTGGGCCCGTATTTTTTATATGATTTTGGATCAAATATCTAACTTAAACATTAAAAAACTTAACTAGTTAAAGTGATTATTTGTTTCGGGAACGAGAATAAATAAGAAAAAAAAATGTTATTAAAAGAAAATTTACGCTAAACTGCCTTTTTCAGTATCTAGTGCCAAAGACCTGGCAAAAAACTTACTTTTATCATATTTATGCTTACTAAGAATGCGACCCACTTATTGATGAAAACCGTGACAGAATTCTATATATATTCCCTGAGATAGGAGCAAACAAAGAACAAGTCGAACGTCACTGAATCTTCGTATTATACTGGCTTTTAAGAACTTTTATTTAATGCATCTATATCTGCCTTATATCGATAGTCTTCGGGCTGCTGTGTTCCAGTTCCATGTGGTAAGCGACTTAGCGAGGCATTCCAACTTACTCATCTTGGGTTATTTAGGTAATTTACTCTTAGTTTTCGTTGCTACACCCGCTTTTGAGCTTTAATCTACCTTTCGTCCTTTCATCTACTAAGAAATGTACCACGCCTATTATCCTACTATCTTCGATAAAACAATCTTAATTCATCACCAGGTTTGCGTACTGCTATCTCGTACTATAAAACTTAGTTATACTACCATTACTTTCACAACATAGAACAGCATTTTACACCCTCCATTTAAATACTCCCCCGTAGCATACAAATGCCAACAATTCATTACCGGCGCAGTTATTCACGCTGGGTTTGCAGCTCGATTTATGTATCGGATTGGTGAAATGGTCGTCGAATTCGAATCGTTCGTTCCGTTACGAGTGAAGTGAGATGCGAATGTTAAGTGTTGTGATACATTTGGCGTGATTAGCAATATCGTGAAGTATCATGTATTAGGATATATTTGATCTGATTAGCAATATTGTGAAGTATCAAGTATTATGATATATTTGGTATAATTAGCAATATCATGATATATCATGTATTATGATATATTTGGTGTGATTGGCAATATTACGAAGTATCAAGTATTATTAGTGTGGTTAGCAATTTTGGAGATCCAAGACTAAGACCCAGTAGTTTTTTGGTTACCCACGTTATTATGTAAGTTAGTTACTTTTTTATATGTAGCGTATAAAGAACACCAATTCAAAAATAAACAAAAATGTTACTTAATCTTTACATATAATAATACTCTTTAAAGTTTATTTTAGTAACAAGTGAAGAAAAAATGATATAAAGATATCATCGCGTTTCCAGAGGTGAATCGATAAAAACACTTTCGGAATTGGCTTCCATCCACTCGAAGACAGCTTCAGTAGTAATATATTTTTTCAGAACTATCTTTGTAGTTCTATTCTCAATGTATTTCATTTCAAGGTTAATTTCGCTGTATTTTCATTTACCGAAGTCTTCTAAATATTTATAGGAAGCTCTTTGATAATTAATTTAGGTTACTAATTACTTTATTTCTTATTTCTGTTATTTATACGGGTTCGTATCGTTAGTATCTTTGCCACTTTTGCGATATAGCAGCATTTTAGTGTATAAAGCGAGTAAACCATAACCTTCCATAGTACTTCCATGGATGAAGTATGCCATTTCTATGGTATGTCTTTTATTTGCGATGATACAACAAGATGGACTTTATATTAATTTGCCATAACTCTTCAAGGTATTCTTATCAGCAGCTTAAAGTTTAAATAATTTCAAATGCATCTTTATCTCAAATCTAAAATCAACACAGTCATTTTATTTCATCCTCTTGATCGTGATAAGGCCTTTGAAAATCAGAAGTCCGTGAGAAATTGATAGCTCCCAACCATTAATATTCATATTATATTATAGAGCCATAAAACCCGATACTACATTTATTAGGACGCCGTTGTTTTCTATAGAAACAAATAAAACAACCATAAAGTAGCGACCCATTCGAGCGCTAATAAATCTATAAAATTACTCCGAATCGGTTATAAAAATAGTTGGTGGACCAATAAATAAATTTCACCTCCAAATTTTACTGTCCGATTTTATATTCGGAGCTGATAGTTTATTCTTTACTTCCTTCAGCCGTGTCGAGAATACACTAACCAAATACGGACAAATGTTCTTTTGTGTCCACGGCGGGACCAACTGAAACGTCGTCTCTATCTTTGAACACATAAAGGTTAGGCTCGAGTAATGCACGGCAACGATAAGTTGGCGCTAGAGGCGTCAAGTCATTAAGTAGTCGACGCCAAAAACCAATAAAAAGTAGAAAACATAAAGTTTTAACGTGAATGAGCGTAGTACGAACGCGTCTGGACTGACGCCGTGCCGTCGCGCGTATTGTTTAATTTACGCGTGCCATATTACGCATTTCAGATTACTCGTACGCACGTCAGAAAATATTGTGTCTAGACTCAGAAATATAATTGCGCATCACGATAATGTGCTCGGGGCTATAATTCTAAAGACAATAGAGAATAAAAATGAGAGAACTTTGAAAATATTCTACTATTCCATTGAGCAAGTTAATTCATTAGCCTATTAAGGTTTACTGAGTTTAACTTTAAAATAAAGATTAAATGAAAGAATTCAAGGTTAATACAGAATAATTTTATCTGTTAGTAAAGTATGTTTAATATACTTTATAAGGCGATGCTGGAATCAAAAGTATAAAATTCACTATTATCGCTTGTAAAGTAAAATTGATTTCTACCGATTTTGATTTCCACATTCAGTGGAAAAACATTCAAGTTAAGTACAGCAAGTTTTTCAATCATAATAACACTAAGACTTGTAACGCTACGCCAGTACGTCCACCCAATCTGCCGAACCGTAGGAATGTTCAACTGACACACACTTGACGAATGGCTGACACACAAATAGGCAATAACCCCGTTCGCTCTCTGAATAATCCTCGCGCTGGTACTCCTGACCTGTAAGCTGCGGCTAATCCTTTCATCGTGGGACTTAGCATTCGCGGGGCAGTGCGTGTGGACATCCATAAATTACAATGAGTTTGAACGCCAGCTCGCTTCACGTATATGGCCCTTTGAGCGGTGTGGAACCAAAAGAGGTCTGTACGTGCGCGTCCGGCGTCATATGCCTGTGGCGTATCGAAAGATGTAATATGATCCATTGGCTGGTATATTTTGCGCTTTGGAACTAGTAGACTAACGTTATTTGTAGATCGCAGTTTTGCAGCAGACAGTTGCTATTTTGGCGCGTAAATGAGACTTTCGGTGTCAAATGCCTCAGAAGTCTATGATTCTATGACTGATTTATTACCCATCTGTAATCACTAATGCATCTGCAAACTCTTTGCAAACTGCAACTATACTGTTATTGTCTTGTTGCAATTTGCAACTACCAAATATCATTGTTTTAATTTTAAATTAAACATTAATAGCAGTTTACCTTCTATCAATATTTCTGATATTAAATTTCTTGCAAGTATCAGAACAACTCCATTTCTCAATTGCCATAATTCAGTTGCAGACAACCACAGATGGCAATAAACGAAATCAAGTGTGATTGTTCCGCGGCGCATGATATCTTGATTATGGCCGAATAATAACCGTCATTTTCGGTCACTCATTTCAAGTAATCATGTTATGAGGTCACTTATGTGACCATTTCTTCTTCACAAAATAGAATAAAGTGAAGTCCAAATTTAGTTTTGGTTTTGTTTAGACGCCCGCATAGAAAAGAGCTTTTTAGGCCAAGCAAAGAAGTATTGAAACGCTTGACAAAATCGGATTTGATAAAGATCATGTGAGATAAAGAACTGTACAAATTAAACTCTTATAATAAGCCGTTGAAGTTGAAATGGTACAAACACGTTCAGTGGTGGACAATCCTTACGCATTGTATGTACGATTTGTTAAGCTAATAGATCCATTCACCGATTGTAGTGTTCCGGACAGCCGTTTGTGATATTTTAACTATTTATACTGGCATATCAATCATTTTATATTTTTTACTGCAAGAATGTTACACGTATGAACAACCATTACGATAGCATATGAAAGTCCTCTTCGTGGTAAGTTTACTGCTGCACAGAGGTATTTGAAATTACGTCCTATCTGGATCGAAATTCTACCCAAGATTAACAAATAATTGCTTCCTCTGAAGACTAGATTGAAATGCTACGGAAAGTGTTTCTTTGTCACACCTTTCAAGCCAGAAAATAGCTGCAGGAACACTGCTAATATAATCGGAAATAACCGCGAAGTGTTCTGTCACCTTCAACTGTTTTGATTGCTCATAGAGCTGCGTAGAATTATTCATCAGATTAACCTCCTCACCCAATAATATAATTAGGGACGTCATCGACGTTTATAACGATGGGTGTTTGAATTTCAATAAGCATCGTGACATCCAATGTGCTGCGGTAACACCATTACTTGGCAGCCCAGCATAGTATTAGCACTTAGCATATGCTTCGCAGAAGGGCTGGTGATTTCTGGCAACGGCTTTGCATTTTCGTGAGGTATTGATAATACCGCTAAGCCTTGTGGTACACCAATGATTTGAGGGTGAGAAGTTGTTATTTTTATGTAGCTTATTATTGTATTAACCGGACAATCACCAATATCAGAAGATCAGTATTCTTGTAAGTTTCAAAGTTTTTGTAACTCTTTGTATCTCTAATTTCATAATTACATACATATTGCCATAGTATAATTTCAAATTTAAAGACTGACTTCCTCAAATCTCAAATTTGGAATCAAATACCCATTTGCACATCTGCACAGTGATGCGCCATAGTCGATGGTTAAACCAAAAGCGAATCTCAGCCTCAAACCGGATGGCGAATTAGAGTCCGAGTTACATCGTGAACTAATAAACACAATTGAAACTCGACTGGTGGACACATCACCGCGCCCGATGTACGAACGCCTTAAACGCTCTCTAATCAGATAATTCGCGTTCAGAACGCGACGCTGTCGGGTAGAGGCCATATCTAATGATGAGTTCATGAGTGTCACTATTGTCCCCAGTGACTTATAGGCAGTGCGCAGGGAATGGGTCCGTGAGCCGGCGGTTTAATGGGCGATTATGCCAAACTTTGGTAATGGTGCCTCGGGAACGAATAATTGGCACTGATTTGATATTGAGTACCAATATAATTGTACATGGAGATCTATTTTGATGTATAGCTGTGGCTGGGTCGTTTTCAGGCTTTACATCTTTTTGTAGTACTTAATTGTTGTCATTGATTTGGTTCAATTAACACGTAACAATTATCAACGCTTTGTGGTTTGAAAGATTTAGTGATGCTATCTTATCTTACAAATAAATGCTTAAACATATTTTTTCAGTTTCTTAAGTTTTTATTTTAAAATTACATTTTCTCCAAAAACTTTCACAAATCTTCAATTGCAATAATGTCCCTTAACAATTTGACCGGTTCCAATGTAATAAGGAATAAGTTTCGCATAATCGACGGAAAATGTCGAACGTCTCCTTTTTGGGATTGAGTGATTACTGTAATTGTAATGATTTAATTACACCGCTTCGTTTGATACTGTATAACCTCGTGACAAACGGTCAGGGTACTGCTAATTTTATGTTTCATCGGCTTATTCATCGATTCCATGAGTTCTATTCATTGTGACATCGGTAATAAACATTTCAGTACATTCCTTTACTTGTTCATGTTGATCACAAAGCATTTTTACTGCTTTAATGTTTCAAACATGTGTTACCTCTTTAAAATAATTTTCGTCGTCTTACAGTTCGGAAAATCAGTAAGTAGTAACAAAACACACTCATATCACTAAGAAATTTAAAGATTACAGATACAAAATTCATTATGTAATGACCGGCCCGCTAAATTTAAATTCGTCTAAACATCATCCTAACTTTATTTCCATTACATTCCATATTCAAATAAAAGAAATTCTGAATTAACGGATTTCGTTTATTGTAACTTTCAACGCAAATGATCCTTTAAAGACAACCAAAAGAAACGTATCGCTGATAAAATTTATGTCATTATCTCAGATAATATTTACGAGTAAAAACAAACATACGGTGCATCAGAAGTAACAGTACATTGTTCCGAGAAGCCAGGTTTGTCGACCCGAAATGGCATCGAGGTGTTATTAATAAAAAATCAATTGTAAAATCTAGAATAACCTCAATAAGATGTCCGCAACACCATAAGTTGGGTGGGGTTTCTGAGAAGGGAGAACAATTCGACAGCTAAAAAATAACTAAATAGCAATTAAGGGCCGTATTAAGAGAGCCGGCTGGCATGCGCCTGCGCATTGCAGCCTTCATTTCGGGGTTAGGGATGGGCAAGATGCTTTAATTGCTTTGTCGATGTCGTTTGTCAATTTGTTATACGAGTACCACGAATTTGGTAATAGTACCAGTAAAACGCAAATATCTGGTTTTTTTGCATGGAGATCATGATAATGAAATTTAGACAAAGTTTTAATTATACGAGAATTATTGAAAATCCTTAGGGAAAAATAATGAAATCTAATAATAATATTCCACGTTAGATCATGGTGTTCATTATCCAAAGGAAATAGGGTGCGCATTCATAACACATATGCACTTCTAAATATAGTTCTAGTCAAAGGTTAGAAGCTTCATAGGTATTATGTAAATGGCTGGCACGGTGACAGGACTTCATGCAAATACGAGGCGAGTGTGTGAATCCAGTAGCAAGTACGGAAACTTGCTCTAGTCATTTCATAACGATTGCCTTTTGGATGGCAAGGTTTTATCGTAGTCCTCAAACAACAATAATTTTCTATAGGCCTCTTTGATAGTTCTAGAATTGATTTGTGTATGTTTACCTTGCCTTGGATTTAATTAAATTATGACTTTAATAATATTCATTTATTTCCTTTTTGAATGAAATGTCATATTTGTATACTAATCGTATGTGGTTTTGTACTTATAGTTTATTTTTCAAGCATATCTAAAAACTCGGCGACTTATCGTGATTATGGATTACCCCTACAGAAAACGAGATTTGAAACTGAAAAATCGTTTGACACCTGCAATTGTGAAAAACAATGCTGGCCGCTAATCGAATCCATTCAGAACTCGCAATTCCAATTTTGAACGGTCGATAAAATCCGACATTCGACCCGCCACAGTTGTGTGAAAATAAACATCGTAAATCTTTCAAACGAACAATTACACGTAGCGATCTGCCAAATATTTCAATCTTCTTATTGATGAAAATAGTTTCCGTCCGTAATTTTAAAATATATGTTTATTTTTTGCGTCCTATCTCTTATCTTTATATATCTTAGAGAATACTTTTTTTACCTTCCTAAAAGGAGGTTGGAGAAAAAAACATCGATATCGATATTCCATAAGAGATAAAATCACTGAACTACGCCGTGACCTTATTGAGAGGACACTATTCACGACTGAAACAATCACATCTTCATTAATTACGAAAAGAATTTTTCTTTACCAACTCGAAATGGCAGTGTAAGCTACGAACGGCGAGCGGGTTCTTAAAAACCTTAATAAAAAGCCGTCGAATTCAAATGGTCACCATTTAGGCAGAGATACAGGGAACTCTTTAATCTTGGTATGATTTCATAATTTGAAGTCCATTTCATAAGAGAATATAATTGCCTTTTTATCTTTTACTCGGAAGCTTTTACAGTTTATTGTTATTGTTACGTGCAACGAAAAGTGATTTTGCTCTGGCTTTTGCATATTAAAAACTGTGGTATGTCCTTTAATGAAAGAAGATTATGGTTGAGAATTTTTGCAATTAAAAAATGGTGACATAATATGAAATCTTTACGGTAAAAAGATGGCTTTAATAAAAAATGATGGAAAAATTACACTTTTTATATGCATACTATTGTTGAATTTAAAATCAGTCTCTCACAGATCAGCTTACGCTATCACTGGCGCCACGTCTTTCCGTTAATGTACTGTTTATTTAGCGCTTAACCGTAATTCTCTCGGGTTCTCAGATTCGACTGTAATTATGCACTTTCATTGTTTTTGCGAAGTAATGGACAAACGTTGTAATTAATGATGTGAATATTCTTGTTTGTTAACGTATATTTACATAATATAAGCATTGTATGAATTGAATTAAAATCAATTTAGCTATATATCGTATTCATCAAAGTAGTAATTCATCAAATAGATACAATGAATGGCATTTAGCTTAAATTAATGGCATACTGCTTACTTGTAATTGAAATTTATTTACACATATTACTTATTCAGCATTTGTAAAGTGCTTCACCTAAATGAGACGAAGTACTTGATATAAAACGGAAAAACCGCCATCAGATATATCCATGAGCTTGAATAGTTCAACGTGACAAAATCACGTACATTTTAAACATAAAACAGCCGTTTTATTGCGTTTGGAGGTTAAAAAGAGAATAATTCGTATACTAACAAGGAAAAAGCGATAAAAACTTGTAAAAAAGCCGATTCAGTTACCGCCAACAATCGCGCCACGTCCCAACCAGTTATGTTGCTCATTTGTCGCGCGACTTTTTGCCGTCTCATTTGTCGCGCGACTTTTTGCTGCCTCATTTGTCGCGCGACATTTTGTCGTATCTTGCAACTTGTAAGTAATTAAGATCCATTCCCACGTACTCGCAATATTTGAACGTTCGCGTAAATAACTGAACCGAACTCAAGCGACTATTAAGAAAATAAATCAGTAAGAAAATCACGTTCATCGTTTTAATTGATATCAATAGTTTCGTGTATTATTATCGCTTAATTGTCTCTTCCAATATTTATCACTATGTTTAGTTGTTCATCAGCGATTTTAATAAATTCGACTTTCTTAAATAATACTTTTTTTTTTCTTTACAATTTGTTTTGGTGACTTGTATTGTGATACCTTTACGCTTTAATGATCGTATAGCATGTTTATGTAGCATAGCGACAAATTCTATATGCGACAATGATTATAAAAAAATAATCCATTTAAGTTCTCGTTTGTAACTTAACATGTTTTCGCTGATATTATGAGTGCGTGAGTATAATAAAGTTACAGATGTCAAGTCCCTCACCACTTTTAATGTTACCTTTCGTCTACTTAAAAGGAGATGTTAAATATGGAACATAAGTAGGACGTAATAAGCATAATTGTTTTACTTAAAGTAATTCTAGATATTAAAGTACTGAATTAGTCGGAGCCAATTTGCAGTTCTAATGTAATTGGAGACGTCTATAAGAGCCACTTCAGATGAGTGAACGTACTGCGGAATTGATCTAATTTAACAGTCAAATGGAGTTGGGTCATAATTTATAATATAAGCGAAAGCCTATTCATTAAACTTGTCATATACATTTAGGACAATTTGTTATATAAGGCGTCAATTCGACATGTCCATGTTCGTCTGATTCACTAGTAAACCATTTTAATTTTTTAAACTGTAAAGAGAGGTAACACTAACGTCATCGAACATTCAGTAAGTATATGCAAGCGAATCTATTCGAATGCGTTCTCTCGTCTGGAACGGCTTTAGAATTCAACTTAAGGATAACTTGTTTTGTTCACTCGTAAAAATGAAGACATAATGGCGGCGATTGAAGTAACAACAGACGGGCACGCAAACTTAACACACATACATTAACTCGTTTTTTTATTCGCACAAAAAAACCGCGGAGTAAAAGAGCAATTCCGAAGCGGCTACCGAATTTTAAAACGGATATGTAATTAACGATAACCATCTCTTTGTTTCAGGTGCGGAAATCGGAAATGAGGCGTATCAAAATTGGGATTCAAACATTTTTTAAGAGAACATGCGAAAGACGACAATCTGTACACAGAAGATGATGATGAAGAAGAAAATGGGACAGATAAAACTGGAACAGACTTGACGATTGAGGAATTGGTGCTAAATGACAACGAAATAAATGGTTGTGATTCGTGAATAGAACTAGACACAGTGTTTTGGACTTATTGTGATAGTGTAGGACTAGATGATGTTATAGTGATAGGACTCTGAATAATGCCTGATCGGGAGTCGGTAGGCGGTCCTGGGACTACAGGCAGCGGTGGTTTCTTACCACTACAGTTCCCGTCGGCTTTCGCCGCCTTCCACGCTTCCACCCCTCCTGGAGCTCCCGCCACGACCATGCACCACGCTACGCATTACCATCATCATGCTCAGTAAGTACTTCACCTTGTCATAACTTATAGGAAGATTTCTAGAATCCTCTAGACGTAAATTGGCATATTTTACTAAAAAGATATAGGATATATTTTCTCATAAAGCCTATCTCCTATCTCAAACTTTTTATACATATCAACGAATACACTAGTTAATGGTGAATTTAATCGACAGATATTTTTGAAACTATCTAGACCACAGATAAAGTTTCATGAATAGGTTACGACAAAATGATAAGGTATATCTATTAACCGTCAGTTTCGGTTTATAGATATGACGCGTTCATACAAGCACATAGTTTCGCGTAAAGTTTTGCCACCTCAGTTAGCCAATATTGGCTGCTATAAAATTTATTATATCTTTAACTATTTTAACAGATTTATTTTCACCCACATTATCATCATTGTTTATTCAAACAACTTTGTTATTATTCATATTTGATTTTTTAAAAGCAATGTCGAGACAGATATTAAATTATATATTACTTAACTCACTAAGTAATCAACCAGCAACAGATGCTTCTGATAAATTGTACCATTAACAATATCTCTGGCTCCCAGTGTTATCATGCTCATATGTTACTTTGACGTAGCACTTCGTTCATTACACAAAGCAATAAATTTGGAATATTGTATGCAAATAGGTTCACCGATAACATGAACGAGATAATTATCGCGATTCAGAAACTGACGGCATGAATGCAATAAACAGTCACTTGTTTGTACACGCTCATATTATCTTCAGTGAGTTATTTCCTCTATAAAGCATTATTATCCGGTACTACATTTGATGTCGTATCTTCGTAATAATTAGTTATCGATACATTTACTCCATGTATGTGTATATGTTAGCTTATTTGCTTGTTAGAAAAAACGTTTTTACAAAGAATAGAAGAAAAAAAGAAACATAAATCGTTAAAAATCTAAAGGAATATAAATCATAAGCATATCAATGATTTGATGACAGATATTCTAAAATATGGTTCCTAATTGAATATATTAAAAGAAAAAAAAACTAATGAATAGAAAAATTCTGCTTGTATATATACTGTTAAATGTTCTTTGAATATTTTAATACATTTTTAATTATAACTACCATATCAATAGAGCTGCCTTTGCAGAAGCGAGCTTGTGTTATTATATTTAATACTGTAATATCTTTCTCAACCTTTATTAAAAGTCGTTTTATTGAGCCGTTTTTTGCGGAACACTTAGCGGCTTTTGATTACCCCTTATCACAATCTAAGGGGGATTATAATCGAATGGACTTAGTGCTTGCATATCGGATGAATCCATCTACATACGTAATTTTATTATGAATCGCTCGCAAGGCAAGTGTCCTTTAGTATTACGATCGTTTCGTGTTCTCCACTCATTCCGAAACGCCAGCTCCGTTTATTGGACTAGTCCATAAAATAGAGTGGTTCATTAAGCATTCGCCAGAGCGCGCCACCAGACCTTTTTATTGCATAACCGCATGTGCTACCTCTTTATGCGTCTATAATATTTCAACACTCACAGCGTCGAACAATTTCAATTAAAAACCACCTTTTTGTTCGCAATTATATTCGCATTAATTTTTTGCATAGTTTCTGTTATCACATCACGCTTCTATTTATGTATACAACACATTGTGTAGGGAATTTTCTTTATCGTATTACTCCGCGCTCTTCAGCTCATGTTGAACATTTTTATAATGAGCGGCTGCTATTTTTTTGATTAGACGAGAGTTGACGTATGAGCCGAGGTTTACGGCCAAGAGCTCGTAAAATCGCGGCCAGATGAGCCGAGGTGCTACTTAATAATAATTTATTGCAACAGCGAACACGATAGCTCGATGGACGACAACATTAATCTCCTTTAAATGACCGCGAGGGACTGGAAACGGATCGATTTTGAATCAATGAGCCACTAACAAATGATGAACAGGAAGCCATCAAAGGGATTGAGACGTTTACAATGTTGGGACGGACGATAATAAACGCGGCGCGGCGTTTCAACGAATGAGTGTGTCCGCTCGAAGTGCGTGATGTATGGCGACCAGGGTTCGCCATTGATGCACAAAAGACCCAAGATGCAGCGGCCTTCAATAATCAAAACGTCCTTTTAAAGGAGCGGAAACAATTGAGATTGTAGGTTTTTATTACGACGTTTTTCATTGTGTCCATGTTTGACTTTGGGTAATAATAATTGAACACACGATATTTATGTTGAAATTTATTTTAATGGTTACATTTATTTCACCAATGATAAAAACGTTCCGACTTTATATCTTATATAATATTATTTTAACGTCAAGTTTCGTTGAATTGAAATTTGTAAAGTTTTTTTCAGAGAGAAGCGATTAATTATATATCATTTGTTGCGGCCCACTAAAATGAATAATACTTACATTGCCTCTAGCGCTTTACTTTCACGTGGGTATTCAACAAAATTTGAATTTTAAAATATTTAAATTCCGTCTGCTGATGGATACGACGTTGCCGTTGTCGACAAGTCGTCGTTGCAATTTTGACATTTTACGTAAAGATTTTGAACATTGTGTTAGAGTATGAAGAGTGTATGGCTCTTAATATTAGTCGTTTGTCTTAAGAGTGAATAAAATCTTGCAAGTGAATCTCCCTCATGCGCTTTATGAATTACATCAAAGTAACCATTATAACACTCGGTCAACGTTATAATTATAATCTAATATTATCGTTATTTTTGAAGCGACAGCTAGCTTTTCCCGACTCGTCGAACCTTTTGGTTCGCGAACGATTCCGTCGCCGGATGCCGGGGGCCGAGTGAGCCCATTAACGACATCTCCTCGGTGCCTCATTTAACCCGCTGCTTCGATAATTGCCACCACGTGTTTATTTCCAAGCGTTCTAATTATACCACGCACAATGGGTTGGACACGATTGGTTATTTTGGCTCCGTTCGTTCCGTCAAAGTCGATTTTGTCCGGCCACAAAAGAGGTGTTGCGAGTCCGCTGTCGTTTGATTCATTAACTGGAAACCTTTGAACTGATGGATTGGTATCGCGCGTCACTTTGCCTATTAATTCTGCCACGGGCTTTTTAGCCTCGCTTCAGTTGTCACTTTGTTCTTCACGTCAATTGTTTTGCATACTAATCCTGTTCTCTTCAGTGATGTCATGCTCGTGTTTTTATTGAGTGAATTATGCTTCTTGAAAGATTTGGAGGGTAACGAGTTCGTTATGTTCGTTAACTTTGATGATGGCTGATATGTCCAGCTATTTTAACAGAATGTATTGAGTTCTCGCAGCATCTTCCAGTAGTGAAAAAGAAAGATTTAGTAGAATAAAAATTGTATCTATCAACTGAATCTTTAAGGATAATATAATATTTGTAACAGATGTAATTATACTCTTACTTCTCGCATCCACATCTCTGGCACGGGTTATATAGAAAGGTTTAGAAGAGGCCAAAAGCCACAAGCCACAACGCCAAAGAGGTGATTAAAACTTTAGAGAATATTAGAAAATAGTTGTTTAGTAGTAAAAATAAAGGCTATTTTTATTTTTTTATTTTATATCAGATGTAATAAAAATGATCAACG
>DWGW01000067.1:0-21409 GCA_018247775.1 Udranomia orcinus
TTGGTGGGATGGACACCGTCAGGTTTTAGTGGGTTCGAGTCCCACATAACCCTGCTGCCGGCCCCGTGGCGGTAGGGAATCCGTGGGGATTTCCCGACGTAAAATAAAAGGTATGATGGCCGCAAATAGCATTTCGATCCTGTTAGAAACAGTTTATAGATATTTATTTGAAGCACCCACTCCACATCAAGTGGTCGACGTGCCTGTTTGCTATTGCCTAATCCAAATTCCTGAAACCAGATTAGTTAAATCTCTCTAATAGTCTTATTTCGATAGACACTTACTCGTCGAACTGCTTAGCAGAAGCTAACTGAATGATCTGCACGTATTATTAACGAATACCATTGTCATTGAAAAGCAATATAGAAAGGGGTAGTTATTTAACTTACACTTAACTAGTTACTAACGTAATAAGAGCGGTGCGGAACGGGTGACATTTGACGTAAAAGAATGTCATTTCGCGATATTTAACATAATGAAAATATAATCCACTCGCACCGCGCCATTGCCTCAGGACCCTACTCAGTTAAGCGCGAGGTCTGTAGATGCAATGTATATTCGTTTAAATCGCCTCGAAACAAGAGAACACCAAACCGTTAGCCCTCTACAACACTTGGTAAAGAACGTGATTTAAATGAAAAACTATTTGTTACCTATACTCTTATCGTACGTCTTAGTAATAACTTAGAATAAAAGTTCAGCACAGCACAACATAAACGACACGAATATTACTACAGAATGCGTATTAAATCATTCCAAATCCCTTCTATTCCAGTTTAAACTATGAACAAATTCATAAACGTACAATAATTTTCGGTGCAAACTTTGTACAGCGTAAACGAGGACAAACGTCGCTTAAAGCAGTTTCGAATTTTTAACACTCGCTGAACACAACAATGACATTGCGTTAAGTGCCCTCTTGTGCACTCGCGACAAATATTTGTCCAGAACACGCGCACATCTCACTATTTACAAATAATCAGTGGGAACCGACGGCCCGGGCGTCCTGTCTCCCAGCCAAAAATATCCCCGCTATTCTCTTTAAAAACCTTTTAGTTCAACACGCGTAACCTAAACTGAGACACGTGTACAACGAACAAAAATAAATACTGATACAGTACGTAGCAGCGATTCTACAATATTCCCGTGCTCGTTTGATATTGAAATCGATGTACGTATAAATAGATTCGATATCAGAATTGATTCGCTTATGTTCAGATGCTACTGATTTTTTTTTATTTCAATATATGTATTATTTTTATACTATTATAGATAATTCCGCTTACAAAATGTTCGGTTCTAATAATAAAACATTTTTAAAAAAAGTTAGCGATGTACACAAACAATATGGATATTTTTTCAGAGTTCTATAATTTGGCATTTTTCTTAATGTTTAAAAAATCGTATATACATTGTTAAATTTACTTACACATATAGTTATTATTGCATACAATGAAATTATATACAACACATCGCATTTCAAAGCTCTGTATAGCTTTTCTTACCCTCAGCGGGTCGATAAGGAAAGTAAGTTAAAGTCAATGGCCCGTTAGTAGAACCGCCACAAAGTCCTTAAAAGAAGTGGAAAACCCAGTACGCTTAAGTACATTGAATTACAATAGAGTAAGTACGATAAATTATTTCCGTTTACAGAACTGGATGTTCGTGTTGCAACAAAACTGCATTCACAAGTCGCGCTCGGTCCGCCCGCGCTCCTACAGCGTACGCAATAACGCTCAATTTTCGAGAAAACAACTATAACTCAAAGCGGTGCACTCTGTCGTCTGTGTTCCTTTCTTCCGGGCAATTTCTATTACCATATAGACGCGCTACTTTTCAATTCTTTTCCATTAAACTTGGTGCATCGCCGTGCGTTCCGCTGCCGACTACGTCTCCGTTGCTATTCTGAAAACACATTTATAAAATGCTCTTTAGTCGGCCGCAGCGGTCCCCTGCGACTGACATTCTATTGAGAATTTCAAAGTATATTTTCACATAAGGAAAAGTGCCCCGGGTCAATGAAACTTCCGCACCCACCATGAAAGTTGCGTTTCATCTTTCGCGAGTTTCTAGTTTGAATCTAATCGTATTTCCATTTGTTCGGAATCGTATACGGTTCCGTGGCAGGTAGTCTTGGCATTTTCGCCCACTAGATTCTAAACTTAGTTTTTACTCCGAAAAACTACACATATTATGCATAGCGTGTTTAAATTCAGAGAAAATCCCTTAAATTTAACAATAGTAAGAGAAGTGTAAAACTAATTTGGTCATGAAAAACCGCTCACTGTGACTTTCTTATACTAAGCTCGTCAGCTTCTTTTACAGTCTGGTGGCTTAGAACATAAAATATGATTTGATGTGCCGGGAACACTTTCAATGATTCATAATTTTATCTTACAACCCGTAGCAGTTACATGTATAGTCCATAATATGAGCGGACAAAAATCTTTTATGATTCAGACTTTCAACCTCACATGACGCCAAAAAGTCCATATATACTATATATGGACCTTTTGTGGACCTATCGCACTTGTATTATAAGTATATGAAAAGTTTACCAACTTTCTATACGATTCTATCTAAAAAAATCGTTCCGATTTATTTCATTCTACAGGATATATCATCGAATATTAGATAGTATTCTGCAATAGGTACAGGTATAGAACGTTAAGTTATCATTCTACTCAAATAGTAATCTTATTTCAGCCACTGTTGGCTAAGAAAAAGTCGCGGGCTTTAAGAGATTTCGCAGAACAGTGACAACACGTTAAGTCGCCCAGATGCACAAACGAAAGGCTTAAATTCGACCTCACAATTTGTCACAACAATAAAGTTTCATAACGAAAACATCGCAAACAATGAAACTGTATTATTATATTCACGGGTACCAAACAAGCATTCTTTCTTAACAAAGACGTCTCTATCGGTAGCCGCAGAGAATTATCTGTCATGTTTCACAAATAAATAGAAGCTGTTCTATATCACAATGGAATACATGCCATACGTTTAACAGAATTGAATTCAGGGTTGACGAGAAAAAAATCCATTTATCAAACAAGAGATGGGCTCCACGATATAGATCAGTGGAGTCTATTATAACCCTTTTCGATCTATTTCAGAATGCACGGCCTTATAAAAACAGCTTATTAACATATTGTATTACGTAAAAAATAGAGCTAAAACACCTGTCGATTTTTCTATACCATTCGTCAATTGATTTAAGTCAATAACAACAACATAGAAATTTGGTTGACAAATTGGCTCTTACTTTATTTGGATACAATGTGTCAGGAACCGGCGGTATAAGCAAAAAGCAACGAGAAAAGATCCCATTACTTCCCACTATTTCCGCGATTTAATTAAATACTTCCCTGACTATGGGGAAAATACTCTTGAATCGTCCTATCGTTTCATAAATACAAATTAAAAAACTACATGACCAACGCAATATACTTTTTCATACAAATTTATAACTAAAGTTTCATATCATACAACAAACAATTTGTTTGATATTACCAGTCCGTGGAAGCCACCTTACGGTAGTCTAATCGTTACCGGGCAAGTGTCGGACTAAGAGTTATATCACACACAGTGTGTTTGTCCGGTGATAATATTGTGTGTTCATGTTTTTTCGAACACTGGGCGGTCTATTTGCACCTTGATAAGAACCAATGGTACCTACCGCTTACTCGCCGTGGTAGATATTGGTTGAATTTGGTCACTTTTAGGACGTAATGAAGGATAAAATGATGAAAAGTACATGTCCTTAGAGTGGTCCGATATTTGATGATAAACACCCAGTTTTTGATAGCTTTCCAAAGATTCATCAACCTTCTATTTAAGCACTTTAAACAGAATGGTGATTAATCTTTCGAAGAGTGGAGAATACAGATTGTTTCTCGCTAGAATTTAAATTGTCAATACTGTATAAATAGAGAAAAAAAAACCCGTAGCCACTTCTACAACATTAGAAACCGTTCACAGTCATGAAACATTAGCCGGTACTTCGTATTTTACGAGGGAATATTGTTGAAACATATATTAATTAATAGCAACACCGGCGAGCAAGGATCCCGCGTCGAGGGCGCGATAACGTCTCATCAGAGGAGTAATTCATGTCCCGGCGGTTCCGCGAGCTCACTGAGCACGAATCGAAACTCACGATCGGACCTCATGATCGAAATACATGGATGTACATCGGTATGTATTACCATAAAAGATTTACCGTATGACGACTCTTTTAGACAACGTGGAATATGAATTCGTTTGTACACGAAATTGCATACATTGTCATAACATTTGTTCTCGTATGCGCTCCGATGGGGACAATGCTTTATACGCTCCTCGTTTCGCTCGTCAACAAAAAAGTAACGATACGCGACCGCTCGCTCGTACGTGTAGAGATCGATGTAGCCGTCGATATTTTTTGTTAGGTAGTCGGCTCGGATGCGGTACTGAGTGATCAGTCAGTGGATAGGGTGCGTGGTGATCGCGGACGACATAAGTAGGTCCGCGGGCAAAGGCACGCATCATTTGCCGGCCGTCCGACGCGATTAACTTCGGCGGCGTTGACACGGGTGTCCGCCGCGTGACCGTATGTAATTACAAATCGAGCACCGCTGAACATCCGACCAATGTTCTCCGATGCTTAACCTTCAAACATCTGTTCATTGGATCGAGCGAAAAATATCGACACGACGAAATTTACACGATTCCGAGCATATTTATACATCTATAAACGATGTCACATGTAAAACGGCATGGTGTCCCGCCGCGTTCAAAAAACTGGAACCGTAGCCAGACATTTGACTTCGGTTTTTATTTTATATTAAAGGACATATTGTGTTAGATAAAGGATGGGTTGTAATAGTGTCGCGTCATCCACATTAGTAATGCACCTCCTGGCGGGGCGTCACCGTGCACCATGAAAGCGACGTAACTTTTATTGTATAGCGATATCTTAAAGAAAAAATTATAAAATAAATGAATTTAAAGAGGTCGAGCCTCGGTCGGTCTCGGAAATATTTATTCAAATAGGTCGCCATCAACCCGACCGTAAAAGTACGCGGAGGGTTGAGGGGCCAGCGGTTTTATTAATATTAAACGAATGCTTCAGTTGACACAAATTGGCGATAACCGAAGCGAGTTAGTCATAAAATTCTTCGTTTCGCTTTGCGTTCATTATTTGCATCCGAGCGAGGTGGAGATAAGGAGGTATGGTGTATGCGCGAGGTCAAAGCGGGGACGTAGTTAAATCTCCGGAGATAATGGGAAGCGCGTTGAGGGCTAGAGTTATGCTGGAACGTCCAGTCAAACGCCCAACAATCGACGGTAACTGTAAATCGATCTGTGTGAGAAAACAATCGGACGCGCTCGGCCCAGTCTCGCGGCGTCGGCATCGCTGCGCCAATATTATTATCGCACTATAAAACAATAGAGTTAAGTGGCGCGCCGACCCTGCATAGCACACCCAGCAATACCTCCGCTTTGGCGACTGCATACTTAGAATGGGGTCACGGAAAACCTTTATGCTACTTTATTCTTGGAATGAGTTAGAACTATAAACATTGTTGAAATTATTGCGTAATTTCGTAGGAGTTTTTAGATCGTTCGGAGCATACTGTGTGACGGTGCAGTTATGGTGGTTTTATTTACATCCGAAATTATAATATAAGCTGTGATAACATAATATCATTGCGAGCGACATTTTCCCTTAAACGTTTACTGCTTTTACGACTTCTGACTCTCGACCCCGAATAAAACGGTTAATTAAGAGTAATTTATACATATGAACGTCGTTGCTATTCCAAGAGCAAATTATCTGGGATAGCCGATCTTTTTGGGGTTCGAGAAACAAATAGATATAGGCTTCCGACCAAAAGACAGAACGATATGTTCCCGATAGCTACGGCATCGGAGCCGGTCGAAATTATTTACCTCTTTCAAGATGTAGGGCGAAGGAAGCCGCGACGCTCTCCGACCGAAGTAACGCAAGAGCTTCTGTAGATTTATTGCCACGATATGCAAAGCGAGCGTCAAACTGAGCATTTCTCACCTAATTTAAAGAAGGTCGGGAGCGATGGCGGTCCGTTCGTAGAGAACTATGTATATAATAAAAAGTTTTTCGACGCCGCAATTCACACCAGCCAGTGGTTGATGCTAGTAATTTGTTTGACGCCGCGGTGACACTTTTACTTCGTACGAAGACAATGAGTCAGGGAGTTGAGAATGTTGGAACCGCGACATCGGCTCCGCTTCATAAAAGGAGAGAGACTAGAACAATGCGCGTGGCCAATTAAACGCGTCTCCGGGACACGAAGCTCGTGTTACCACCTTGCGGAGGTTGACAATTCATGAACGCCATAATTTCAAATTATATTTTGTATCAAAATATTCCCATGGAAGAAGTACCTCATTTCTGTGTATACGACATCCCACGCTGCGATCCCACTATTCATCCAATATTGTAACGTGTAAATTTGAATTCCTGTGATGGTTATTCGTTTACTCGTACATATTGATGTGAATGACGTTTTGCACATAGACTAGTACCTATTTTAAAATACAATGCAATTATTATCGATGAAAAGAACGATTGTACGTGAATAAATTCCACAGGTTCCTAAGTTAGTAATACTGAAACCCTATAAGTCATAAATCCTGATAGTCTACTTACAATTGTTTTCCTCCGCTAATGACAGAAGAAAAAAATCTGAGAGAAGGGAAGATTATTATCAAGACGAAAATCCCCGGAAAGGGGGCGCAAAAAGATTGCAAGCAAATGTATCAGTCTACCGGGGCGCTTATACGAAAATAAAATTGAAATTAAAGGAAGCGAATAATACTCGTGTTTTGAGATATGTGTGTTATTGTCAAAAGTGCGAGGTGCTTCACCTCAGCGAGAGGAGAGTGCCGAATGCGCTGCGCGGGCGTCAGGAGTCCTGCTGTGCAGACTCTGCAGTTTAATTTATCG
Source organism: Udranomia orcinus (assembly GCA_018247775.1). NCBI lineage: Eukaryota > Metazoa > Arthropoda > Insecta > Lepidoptera > Hesperiidae > Udranomia > Udranomia orcinus. The sequence goes on from DWGW01000067.1 coordinate 6,974, forward strand.
CGGACAATCACATTACCATATCACTAATATAATGCGGTCGCATCCGCGTACGCACCTTAAATGGCCTTTGGGCTCTTTTGTTATCCGAAATTTATGAATTCTGTAAAAGCTTTCATGTAACTCTCGGCGTTGTGGATTTTTGGCAGTGCTATGTAAACATCGTATTGTAATGTTTTACATAAAGCAATACAGACATAAAGATACTGGGATTCGTACGATATCCAACGAAATCTGGTATATTAATGTGTATTGTATTCTTCTTTTTATTATTTGGTATTAACACAACAAAGACAACGAGTAAGACTTATTACAATCATGAAAATACTAATAAATCAGTTATCATAACATACATACGTAAATACTAATAACAAATACTTGCAAAACATTCAACATTTTCCCAGATTTCTATTCGAATACTTTACCTGACATACCTATGTATTAGATGTTAAAAAAGTGGGTCGAGAGCGGTACACAATTCATATTCATATTATCAAATAAAGCATTTTATTAACCAATATAGCTCATATTACCCACGATGTGTGGTGTAGGTACATTAATATTAAAAGCAAGAAACATCATATTAAAGTTATATTCAAATCGACCCACAACAAAAGAGACCAATCCCACAGTTCAAGTTTCAAAGAATGCGTGTAGCATAAGTAATACAATATGCGCCCTACGCTTACTAGGGAGACCCTACTGCACTACTGATGTTATAGTAACAATGCACTCGACGTATACCGCGGGTTTACTTTGGAAAACTATACATTTTATTAACAAAATAAAACTTTGCCAAATACTGTATTGTATTATGAGAGCAACGAATAAAGATAGCTGTTAAGACTAAAGTACGAAATAACTTATGGAATATACAAAATTAAATTCCACTATAGAGTAAAATTCCACTATAGAGTGAAAAAGTGGGTTATTCACAAAACAACATTATTTAAAGACAGCGTTAAGCTGACCGGGACAATACAAAACGATTGTTACCGACAACACACTCTGAATGGAATACACAAGCTACGTAAAAAGAGGCTTTCGAATAGACGCACAAACTTACGGGCGTTTACGCTATAACTGTGGGGATAATAATAATGTATGGGCCTTATTGTTGGGCGCAAATCTGGGCAGGAACGATATGGCCAATGAATAACATAACAGCTAAATAGAATAACACGCACGAAGCAGCGGAGGCATGATTGACACGTGATCCGGGACCCGTGAATTTTAAATCGCTTTCAATGAATATTTTTTACACGCGGAATTTTATTACCCCATTGTGGGGCTCGTATTAGCCCCTGGCTATGCGGAAAATATTTAATGCAAAGTTAATATTACAATAGATACCGGTTTCGGGGTACTATTGTTAGATACTGTACTAGTGGCGGATAGTTGTTTTTATGTAACGCCTTTACTGTAATTTATTTTTATATAGGCGTGAAAAATACTAGTTAATTTATAACCGAATGAAGCTAAAATATATTTAAAAAACTCGTTTGCCACAACGTTCTTTCGAGCTGTATATACACACACGTACACGAGTTTTCTGTGTAATATGCGGAAAAAACAAACACAACAGCAAATTAACTGCAGGATGCTAATTAATAAAACTAAAAAAGTAAAACATGTGTACCGCAGTCGGAATAATCATAACCAGAATCAAGTGAAGCGAGCGTAGCCGTAGTGCCAATTCATTACCATTTTAATAGAGATTATCCGCTTACATAAACTCCGCTGCATATCAAATCATAATGATCTACATTATCGGATGAACATTTGAATTGAATGCCTCATTACAATGACGTAATATTTTGACCGGATGATAGCGCGGGCGAAATAATTTCGCGTATGGGCAGTGGTGGCGTAGCGGGTTTCGCGTACTCACGATAAAAATGTGGTAGCCGAACCTAAAAACGCAAACGGACCACCATGTAAATTATTCCAGTGCTCGGTCGGCTTGAATTATCGGGCCCGCGTCGCAATAAAACTCCGACACTGGAAATTTTATCAGGAAAGGAGGTACACATTGCCATATTTCATTAGGCCAACGGTCCGTTTGTGTTCGGGCGTAAAAATATTATATTAATCCGCGAAGTTACGGGTTTGCATTATTGTGTCGCCCTTACAGTTGATATTTATTGTGTTGTGAGAAAGGAGTAGGCACGGCACTCGGCAGGCTGTCGGGGACTCGTGTCTCGGCGGAATTTGTCCCGAGGCACAATAAATAACGAGGAAAACAAATAATAATGTCTTCTATTAGCACTACGAGCTTCGGATGATTTATCAATTGTTGTGCCGCTACGAAACCTTGTTATTGTATCAACTAACCGTTAATAGACTGCTAGATAAATAATAGTACATGTTTGAGCGTTAATTTAATGGTGTCGTAACTGTTTTTATGTTACATAATTTAGTTCTTCTGTCTTACAGTGCCCTTGTCTAATCTAATTGTCATATAAATTCAGAAAGCTGGTTTTCTGCTGTGAACATTGAAGCTGTTTGACTTCACTATTTTCTACAATATTTATAGATAATACTTTACAGACAAGTAATCAATTTTAGATTTCAACCAAGATGGGTATATGTATTAAATATGCTCATCAAGTTAACGAAGCTACTCGGAGACGAATAGAAAAGCACATACCTACGTACGCTGTAACGTAACTCATGTCTACTAACAATAGAAATCGCAGCGCAATTTCTGTTTTACTTCACATAAAAACTGTGGCCGCAATAAAAATAAGTGGAGGTTAAAGTGAACCCGACAAATAACTGAGCTGAGCGCGCGCACCGTACATCACCGGGAAGAATTTAATCAGAAGAGTCAACAGAGTGGCCGGTATGCCGATGATATCTAGAGACGCTCATTGGCGGCACAAGCCGAACAAATTGGAAAGGATGGGGTGTGCGAACGCAACAAAGGTTACAATTGAAATTTCCAAGATGCCTGTTACATTTTTCTTAGTGGGAGCACGTACCACTCGGCGGGAGACGCGCAGTTTCGCTCTTTATACGAAATTCGGCACAATAACGTTCTTCCGTTTTATAATTGTGCCGCAATGTTACGAGTTCGGGGTCTACGTGACGCACAATAACAATTCCCGGTATCGAGTGGTTCTGATTTTGCGCAAGGGATTGTGTCAGGCCGAGCTGTTAGCCGACACAAAATATCGGCGACATGAGTCATCCTTGTTACGTCGACGTTTATAGGAAAGGGCGCTGCACTCCAATTCTATTAGCGAAGAGCCTCAGCAAAGTTTACAATAGCATCAAAGTAACTCGAGGGAGACAATTTCCGTGGCGATATCCTATTTACTCGAGACACCGCAGCCAGAATCAGTCTTTGCTCATTAAGGAAGAAGCCTCGAGTCTGGTGCATCTTAGTTAAATAGAATCTATATCTCCTTATGCCTCATATATACAGATATCTATCTATCGCATTGTTGTGAATTATTAAATGAACTTTCGAAAGAAGCTTCAGTTACTTCCAGTGACGTAACTTCTTTAGTGGCACATCTTCTAGACAATACGTATATCTATTAGCTTTTGCAGCATGATATCAAAGAGCTTCGTTTAACGTAAGAAATTTCTTTGTTGCTTTGTTTCGTTAACCAGTTTTAAGTTCAAAACGGAGGTCAAGTCAACATGTATGCCTTATCTAAATTAGTCCTTCGTTTATCAATTAACGAGTGTTTAACCTTAGCTACTTAGACGATACGATGCCCGATTCCAGATATTTTTATCTTCAAATGTAGCTTCTAATGCTCCAGACACAGCAAAATGAGGATAATTAAATCTATTGCGCCTGACTTTAGAAAATAATAAAAGGAATATGGAAAATGAGATTACTCGTTTTGATTATTTTTATTCATTACATTTTTTTATATATTTACTTAGGACCAGTATTAAGTAAATTACGTGTTACATTTCACTAACTATTTTTAAATAGTCGTCAAAAATTTTGTCTAAGTATTTATACTTAGACAAAATTTTTGACGACTTTTCAAATTGATTGATTTTTATAACCAAACCGAAGTAGAAGTCTACCTCAAGGCCAATTTCACTTTAACTTAATCTATCAAAGAAATATGACAACTTTGGACACGTATGCATTATTTGTAGCCATATGAGCAAGACACAATCATACATTAGTCAGTGTCTGCGGTCAGACCGCGACACGTAGACACAGCAAACACTGATTGATTGCTCATCGGAGAAACAAACTGCATGAATGTTACGAAGACAATAAAACCTGGTGTTTCCTACAGTACAATCGTAATAGTAAATCCTAACAGCACACTGATGTGTGCAAAAGTTTTAAGTGCTGCTTTGTTCTTCGATACTTAAATTTATATTAACTTACTTACGTCAAGGCTAAGAAGGTTTTTATATTCATGGATTGTTAGGAACTATTGAAGTGGTTTTTAAACGACTTTAGTTCACCCGTCCATCTTCAGTCAAACTTCTAAACCTCTTTTAGTTCAGTAAACAATAATTCACCATGATACAGAATTAATTATTTATTCTTGAATTGTATTGTTGTCGAAATATCATCGTTAATTGAATCATTTGAAAGAAGAACAAATATAATTAACAATAATCAATAAAAAACTAAATCACTTCAATCAACGACCACCTTTAATTAAATCGAACAAACCGTACACCATGCAAATATTTCAAAAACTCTCGTCCTCGCCCTCGGGAGCATCCTTCGACGAGAGACTACGAGTCTCTCGTCGAAGGATGCTCCCAAAAAAAAAACAAAAAAAGTTGCATTCAAACCTTCTCCAGTACCCGAGCGACATGATGACATACATCAAACCGCGGACACTCTGAATGTCACGTAATTAGCAGCTGGCGGCGGCCGGTGAGCGTCCGCGCGGCATAGAGCACGGGGGGCGCAGATGCGGCATACGCGCCGATGTTATAAATAACCGAGTGAGAGCCCCGCGACAGTTTCTAATTGTGCCGCGACAATGCGTAATCTAACCGGGCCCATTTGCAGACACGTAGCGCGCCCCTCACAGCGATGGGGTGGAGATGGATTTGGTCGCACTTATTTTTATTCTCGAAAAGTTTTATTAAATTTCAGTTGTAGTTTAAGGTAACCAAAATATGAGATATTTAAAACATTGTTTTAAAACCTATAGTATCTATGATTGCTATTGCATGAAGTCGTATTTAGGTATAATATACTCTTTGATGGCGCGGCAACAAAAAAAAACATACGAGAAACACGTACATAGAGCAGCATCTAGGTCTATAGGTAGAAAGTAACCTAATTCCGCAAATGGCTCAGCGGATTATATGCTATATCTTAATTACAAAGCAATACTGTATAAACGCGGTTATAAATACTAATCCCACAAAAAATAAAATCAAATTTAACTAAATCCAATCTGGGCGATCTACCTGAGCGTGACCATTATATTATACCTACTATAATAACAAAATTGTGCAATTATAAAATGATCTTTTCTACAAAAACGATTCCAGACCTACTCCATGCTTTTCGTAGGCCAAATCCCAGTGAGTCCCGATCCGCCAGGTGCCGTGACGCACGACCGGCCTCCACGCCACCTTTCGCCAAATCGTTGGAGCCGCGAGCCGACGCACTACTATGGTATCTGCTCGCATGCCAAATCTCCACTCCACTTGCTATCAACCCGTGCGAGGTTAATAGGCCAAAAAACTACAAGTAAAATTAATCACGAACTTGTGGACTTAAGGGCGACTGAACCGTACATGAATAGACTAATAAACCGATAGACTTTAAGGCAGACCGGAGAATAGATGACAGAAGAATGGAAGAAGCTCCAGAATTAAAATGGCATGAAAGAATTTGTAGTAAATATACAAGCGTTTGCAATTGACACGCATCAAACGAAATCCAATGGCAATACCATATTCTGACAAAGTACCGAGACAACAACCATATTCCATCCTTATCGAATCCTTCAATCTGGTCAATGGACTTAGCAATGCCTTCCAAGATTTAAATCATTGCAATTTTCCTTAATTATTTATCTTTAGACGCTAGATCAAAATGCAACACAATATGTACATTTGTTAATAGATAATCTTTATTGTATATTACATCCCGTTAGTGATTCGTATTCTTTAAAGTACCTAATAAATATGTTAAACCATTTCGCGCCAAATTGTCCATGGCACGATCCTACGCACTACAAGGGTTTCACGCCACGTGTAAAATGCGTAGCTTTAACACCATTATCGCCCCTACAGGGTATTCGACCAGATGAACACATTGAGGAATGTCTCTATACACATTTAACGTATGTAGCAGACGCCAGTTGACTGCACTAACCGTAGGAAAAAACAAAAATGCAATATGGAATCTCTGTACCCGTTACACCAGGACAGATAGTGAAGATACTGTAAGATAAATCTTAAATTAGATGAAATCGTTTAAAATGCAGAAGAATCCACAGTTCACGTCATGTTATAATAGGTATTCACAACCTACGAAAAACTCTAAGCGATCCAAATTAAAACCAAACATAGTTATCTCCAGTACCTACACCATAGATATATAGATGTATTTGACAACTAAGACGGCACTTCAAGAAGATTCCTACATCATGCTAAAAATGTACACAATTTTGGCACGCATTCTATTATCTCCTAAAACAATAACAATAACAAATAAAAAAATATTACCGCAAAAACAGTACAGTTATAATTATACGTGTCAAGCTTTAGCAAAATCACGTACGACTTACCTATTTTATGTGTATGCCTACATTAAATTTCACACAACCCCCGCAGGGTTAATAAGCAAGCAAAACAAACCTCTTATGTTTAGAGAGCGCATTAAACCTCAGTGCTCACCTAATTCAAGGATGCGATTAACGTTAAGTGGTTCACTGCTAGAGCCGAAAGCAATAACAGTATAGCGCAAATATTGCAAAACGTCTAACCTTACGTTCTTGTTCATTTGCATAATAACAAACATGCGCTTGATGTTGCTTTGATTACCTGAAACAAAATATATTGTTAAAATATTAGCAACACGAATGGATACATCTATAGATAGAGCGCATACACACACGTACAAACTACGAATGATTACACAGTAAGTGCACATAATTTCATTATTAAATACATTGTAAGGGCATTCGGAGGTAAGCGCTCCCGACGGGCAGGATGTTAATTAGAAAATTACGTGGGAAATTATTAATAGGTCGGCCGTGTAGCCGATTAGATAACAAACTAGTTCATTAGGCGACCAGGATAAGGGTTAAGAGGGGATAGAGTCGGCGAGTTGTGGTCGTTACGGCCATTGTTTTAGGGTCCAGAATGTCCGCAGTGCTAATTGTGGCGCCCGCGACGGTGGAGGCGAGATAAAGCAGTAGCGAACAATACAGAGTGCGTCGAGCCGGGGGCGGGTTTGACGCGTGGTTGAGGAATGATCAGCGGCGTGGAAATGACGACTTAATGGATTATACGTGTTCGCCGACATCGAGATAAGTGTCGCGCCGATATCGGGCCCGTCGACGGAGATTAGGCACCGAAATTACAAAAATTAATAATGTAATGGAAATCAACCACCGGTCAGTTCATGCGCCGCTGACCTCGGGTGACTAAGTGTAACATCATTCATTTTAAAATGCTGATAAATGTATACAAGTTAACAGAATTAATGTTTGATAATGTGATTTATGAGAAGTCGAATATAAAAATTTTTTACAGCGTAAATATCACAGTGACGTACAAAACAATAACATTGTACGCAATTTACTTGAATGAATCATAAACGCAAGTGACCCACATCACACGCATGGACCCACGCAATTGAGCACCCTAGACAGTTGCGTGTCGGCATGAAGCACCGTAAATTGAATACGGACATTCTGTTATAACGAGCTACAGAGAGCAGTCATCCAATCCACATTAAATAGCCCCACAATAACCTACGATTTACCGGCAATCTATTCTTTTATAAGGCAGGACGAGCTTCGCCTCTCCACTTACGACAAAAAGTCGAAGGAGGGATCACCCGCTGGTCTTTTGTGCGGTGTTTCTGGGCGTGATATGGACAAACGACCCGTGGGACCCGGTGCAATATATCGAGCCGGTGTAACAGCGCGAAGGATGCGATTCCCATTACAAAGCCATTTGCGCTGTTTACATAAAGCAGGAGGGATGCAAATACTATGGCCCGGACCGGTGGTGCGATTGCAAATTTTCCGCTTCTCGCGTGTCAAACGAGATAATTTATTGCAATTGAGATATAGGAGGCGCCTCGGGACCGCGGTCGCAACACCTCGCATAAATAGTGCCGCGACGGACTAGCCAGCCGTCCTCCTATCATCCCGACACCAAATAAAATTATGATCACGACCATTTATTACACTACATTAAGCGGCGGGTTCATTTTGAATCGATATACAGAAAATACTAGCATTTATGACATCTTCATCCCACTGTTATTTATTCTTAAATCTCTTTAATTTACTGTTAAAAATCATATAAAAATGTAAATAAATTACACACGTAAAATGTGTTAAATTACAATACAATTGCTGTACATTGTTAAAATATTTTAAGTGTCCGCGAAACGATACAAAAACGCTGAATACGAAACTACTTACCGATTTCTCCGTGTAATAAATTAAGCTAGATGAAGGCAATACAATGCGAAACAGATGCAATGTACAATCCATTTCAGGTAAAACAACCGAGTGGCAAGGCGTGTCTGGTTTGGACACGTTCGTGAATTTTTTGCACAACATCTCCTGAATAGCCATCTATTAATAAGAAACCCACAATAGGGCCATGTGCATTCTGCACCATACAAAACTTGGGTTACTAATGTTCAAAACATAACTTATTACTATGGTGAATTCGAGGGCAACTTTACAAGAATACGAAAAACATAATGGACCCTTGTAAGAGCATTAATCAAGAGAAATGCAATCTAATGCTGACCACAATTTGTTAAATCAAATGGTGTCGACCAAATTGTTGGCTTCGCAAAACACATAATGTGCAGACGTTTAATTTGATTATACGTTGGTGGTAGAATGGTGGGAAATTATATCAAGATCGCAAAACCGAAATAAAGGTCAATTAGGATGAGCATTCCAAGAAAATGCAATTTAGTTGCTCAGATATTTTGGTACGGAGCTGCTACTTGCAGTTATTTTGTATTAATTATAAACATCATAATATGTAGATACTCAGTAAAATTAGCAAAACCAAACAATATACTAACATACTATATATTAACAGATTTTAGTTAATAGAAGTAAATTTATATAAGTGGATATCAGAAAGAGTAAAATAATAAGATTTGTTTAGTATTTATATTAGTATAATTTGTGTTCTTTAAAAATAATCTAACTTTAAAATTGCTATTATTTTAAGAACCGTATCTACAATTACATTCATAAGCCTATTAAATGGAAGTTAGGTAATAATCCAAAAAAATCAATGTAGTTATTTTTTTTCGAAGCGATAATTACTTGACAGTGTAATCAAATTTTGTGACGTGCAGTAAATAAACTAGCAAAATATTATTGAAACAGTACATTATAATAATCCCAAAATGTACGGCAGTCGGTTAACATTACGAGTCAAATGAGATCAGTAACATGTTCACTAGGAGTTAAATTCCTTCCAGCTTATTGAGCATGGATAATAATGTGAATGTCAACAATCGTCAGAGGTCTGCAATACTATTCTATAAGCGTGGTGTTAACAAGCGGCGACTGCGGCAATGCGCCTGCCAGCGAACTACCTGGGCAGCTGGCATGAACCCCCACCAAGCTTCTTACGCCTCACCCCGCACAATCCTCCATCTCGCTCTTACATACTCGACAAAAGCTTGTCCAAGCGTCACAAAAAGCGGTTTCGCTCTGTAGTGTTATGTGTTGCTTGCGCCTGTGTGCGTCGAGTATATTTTTCTGACGAACTACAGTCCAGAACGGGTAGAGCGGAACATAAAGCAACGTTCGAGGCTCTTAGAACGTTTTAGCCCCGGGCGCCGATTTACCTGTTGGAACGCGTGAACCGGCGCGGCCTTGTGCGCGAGCGCAGCGCAGGTTCGACTCCGAGTCAGTTCCACCCCAGACCTCGGCGCGGGCGCGCGCGTTGTGTATCTCGTTTCTCGTTGTGGACGCACGATCTTGTCCAATTAGTGTTGTCGCGGGAAACAAGTTGAGTGGCCGGTCCAACTAGTGAAGTATACTCGCGCGATGGATAAATAAAATGGACTATTTCGCGTAACAATGCGACTTTTATGTGCAATTCTAGTGCGAAAGGATAGCAAATAAACTATGAAATGCGTTTAAGTGAAGTTAAGTGTAAAGGAAGCAAAATGTGTTCGATGTGGTTTATGAGTTTAGTCTTGGTGCTTAGCGCAGCTTTGCCATCTTGGAGTGCCTCTCTATCGGCAACGACAGGAGCGCGCTATCAGGCGCCCGATGAGTGCCGATGGACGAGGGACGACGAAGACACCGGCGTTGCGTTACAATGCAGATTAAGGACTATAAACAGTGAATTAGAAAATACCAACTTCAGCGCTATACAACCCCATCTCACAGTGAGGTTACGTCTCGAATGTAGCGACGCACTTTTCTTCCAAAGCTCCTTAGCTCCGGGCAGTTTCCGTCAATTAATAGAACTAAGAGAACTTACCATCGAGTATTGTAAGATCGGCAACCTCACCGACGGTGCCTTAACAGGACTTCGTGAACTTAGAAATTTAACTATAAGAACACATAATACAGACTGGTCGACGATGTCTCTAGAGATAACACCCACTGCATTTTCTAGGGATGTTCCAAACTTGGAAAGACTTGACCTCAGTGAAAACAATATGCTAATATTTCCTGAAGGAGCATTATGCGCGTTGAGAAATTTGGAGCATTTGAATATGACAAACAATAGGATGCGAGATATTGTACATTTTCAATTCTCAACTGCTCATCGTCACCCAAGTGAAAAATGCGGAGACAACCTTTTAATATTAGATCTGTCAAGAAACCTAATTGACACCTTGCCACCGGGTCACTTATCTGGATTAAAGAGACTGCAAAAATTGTACGTTCAAGGCAATGGACTGAATTCTGTAGCAGATAGAGCATTAGAAGGGCTAATATCTCTTACTACAGTAAGGTTTTCGGATAACCAACTCACAAGTTTGCCACCAGAACTGTTCAGTGACACAAAAGAATTAAAAGAAATATATCTCAACAATAATACGATCACAGTACTAGCACCAGGTCTATTCAGTGATCTATTTCAACTTCTTGTATTAGATTTATCACACAACGAACTCACCTCAGATTGGATAAACACTTCGACGTTTTCTGGATTAAAGAGGCTCGTATTCTTGGATTTCTCGCACAATCGAGTTTCGAAAATGGAAATAGCGTTATTCAGAGATTTGCACAACCTACAAATTTTAAAGATGCAAGATAATTTTATAGAACATATACCAGAAAATGTGTTCACCTCTTTAATCAACTTACATACGTTGATTTTGTCGAATAACAGGCTGACAAATGTGGAAAGTTATGCATTCTTGGGTTTACCGGTTTTATCCGTGTTATCTATTGATAGTAACCGCATATCTAAAATACACCCACACGCCTTTCGCAACTGTTCATCACTGCAAGATTTGCATATTAATGGAAACAGATTAGATGAAGTGCCGATTGCATTAAAAGATGTCCCACAATTGAAAACTCTCGATTTGGGGGAAAATCTAATAGTGAGCATTGAAAATGCTTCTTTTATGGCAATGGAGCAAATGTATGGATTGCGACTCACCGAAAATAACATAGGCAACATAAGTAAAGGTGTTTTTGATAAAATGACATCATTAAAAATTTTAAACTTGTCTAGAAATAAAATACATAAAATCGAAGCAGGCGCATTCGACGGCAACGTGAACTTACAAGCTATACGACTCGATGGCAATTATTTAACTGACATCGGCGGTCTTTTCGCCAAGTTACCTAATTTGGTTTGGCTAAACATCTCAGATAACCGTTTAGAATGGTTCGACTATGCTCTCATACCAACCGGATTGCAATGGCTTGACATTCATGCTAACAGGATCGCAGAGCTGGGAAATTATTTCGAGATTGAATCACAACTATCGCTCAGCACCTTTGACGCTAGCTCTAATAGATTAACCGAAATAACGGGAAGTGCAATTCCTAATTCCGTGGAGATGTTGTATTTGAATGACAATCTCATCTCTAAAGTGCAATCTTACACGTTTTTCAAAAAACCGAACCTAACCAGAGTAGATTTATACGGAAATAAAATAACGAGTTTAGACCCAAACTCATTGAGAATATCCGCGGTGCCACAGGATAAATCAGTGCCGGAATTCTTCATAGGCGGAAACCCATTAGAATGTGATTGCACAATGGAGTGGTTACAAAAGATAAACACGGGAAACAGAGCTAGGACGCAACCGAAACTAATGGATTTAGACAGTATATACTGTAAACTACTTTACAACCGCGGCAATTCTTATGTACCGTTGGTTGAAGCTGCATCGCATCAATTTTTGTGCAAATATGATTTCCACTGTTTTGCACTTTGTCATTGTTGCGATTTCGATGCCTGTGACTGTGAAATGACCTGCCCCAATAATTGCACCTGTTATCACGATCAATCCTGGTCGGCAAACGTAGTGGAATGCTCTAACGCGGGATATGTGAATATGTTACCAGAAAGAATACCAATGGATGCGTCTCAATTATATCTCGATGGAAATAGTATTAAATCTCTACCAAGCCACGCTTTTATTGGTAGGAAGAAACTAAAAATACTATATCTTAACGCATCTAGCATCGAAACGATTCATAACAGAACATTCAACGGCTTGAAAGAATTAGAAGTGTTGCATTTGGATTATAACAGCCTCACTGTGATCGAAGGTCAAGAGTTTGATGGTTTGGACAATTTAAGAGAACTGTACATAAATAATAACAAAATTAAAACCATAGGCAAGGAAATGTTCAATCATATGTCCCGTTTGAAGATATTACACTTGCATCACAACAGACTAGTGATGTTGACAGTGTGGCAAATAAATCCTACAATAACGTCAATTACCCTATCATTTAACCCATGGTCTTGTGATTGTGAGTATACAGAAATGTTCCGAGAATGGACAAAACGAGTGACGTCAATTACAGATGTTTCCAAAATTAAATGTATTTACTCGAAAGAGAACCATACAGAGATGGCAATGTACAATGAAAGCTTGTTCACGGATCCCAATTCTGGATTTAATATCGTCGAAGAAAACGGAACAATATGTACGGGAATGCCCAGTATTAACAACAGTATCAATGGCAACCTGACGGCGACAAAAACTATAATCACTAACGAGGACGTGCAGGGTTACATACCACTACTTGGCGCAACCCTCGGTCCTTTACTAATAGTGCTGACTGTTGGGATATTTGTGTTTTCATTTAGACAAAGAATGAGAGTGTGGTTGCATTCGAAATTCGGAGTCCGTCTGTTCTATCAGTCAAACGATATAGACAGAGATGACAGGGAAAAGATGTTCGACGCTTTTGTGAGCTATAGTTCGAAGGACGAAGCCTGGGTCGCTGAGGAGCTCGCACCCGTACTCGAGCGTGGTGATCCATCGTACAAGCTGTGTTTGCATTATCGTGATTTACCTGTCGGTGGATACGTCGCTGAAAACATAATACAAGCTGTTGAATCGTCCCGGCGAACGATAATGGTTCTTAGCGAAAATTTCATCAAGTCTGAATGGTGTCATTTTGAGTTCAAATCCGCCCACATACAGGCTTTAAGAGACAGGCGAAAAAGGTTGATAGTGGTGATGTTGGATGACATGCCTCAGAAAGATCTCGATCCAGATCTAAGACTGTACTTAAAGATGAAGACGTCTCTACACTGGAGCGATAAGTTGTTTTGGGAGAAGCTAAAATTTGCGTTACCCGATGTACCCAATAAACAGAGACATAGAGGAGTGCCGAGTCCTGGGGCGGGTGCAGTGCCTATGCATCGACACCATCATCCCAGGAACCACCTGGGGGCGCTACCACCGCCGCCGGTGCACGGTGCCCACCCAGTGCTCCCCCCGCATCCCTCCCACAACCCGCACCAAGCGGGACCTCGGGCCTCTCCCCGGACACTATCCGTTCATGTGTGAAGTGCTCAATACTCAAAAACTGTGAAGTGATATCCCTGACAAAAAGTGACTGTTTGTGTAAATTGTGATGGCTAGTCGGTTATCGTATGTATTGTAAATATATTTCTTTTAAATCTGTGTAATAATCTTAGATTAAGTAAATGTAAATAGCCTATCAAGTAGTCTTCGTGATTGACTTAGACATCGTATATTTTTCGTATGGCGAGCTCAATCTACATTCGTATAAAATATTAACATCTGTAATAAATGTTGTG
>DWGW01000068.1:0-21378 GCA_018247775.1 Udranomia orcinus
GTGTTTTAATAAGTATAAAATATTAGTGCACACATTTTTACTTTTTTCTCCATATTCATTATCCTAGGTTAAGCTTGAAAGTAAAAACGATTTTCATTAAAAAAAATAATCAGGTATATTTGCGATAAACGTAGTTAAATGTTAATAATTAAAAAAAATCAAAAAGTATAAATTACGCATTTTTTCACTTTAAGTAAATAACAAAGATATAGACCATACACAAAATGCGCGATATTTTGCGTATAGTTTAAACACAACAATCCGTTTCGTTTAAAATTTCTTTTTTTTTAATTCTTAATGATGATTAAATAAAATAAATGTTATGATTACGAATTTTACTTTTAAAACGTCATCGGGCTCAAGCAGCGTCAAGTGGAACGGGTCAGATCGTGCGTGCCCGTGAATTTTGATATTCACATCATTTTTCAAAACTAGTTTTGGTCCCAATTTCTTTCGGTCACTTTTCGACAAGTTCTACCCGATACTGTACACATGTTTAACGTAACGGTTAAGCGAAGGCTTTTAAATGTATTTTCTGTACTGACGTTGAATATTTACTGTCAACATGTCGAGAGCACATGTCTTAACATAACATAAATTTCCTTAAACATAATAACTAAAATGTATATAGCAGTTATGTTATGTATGCCAGCCTCAGTAGATTTCTTATTTATGATGAAAGCTTGTTATATGTTCTTCAAAAGTTGACAAAGGAATAACCGAAAAAACTATATTCTACTATTAAAAGCTCGGTAAAATCCCATACAAATATATGGGATATACATTCAAAATAACCACAAACAAAGTCACAGGCGGAAGCTAGTATAAAACGCTTGTGTGATTAATGAAGATCGACCTTAATACTTCTAAGCGCCGCTTGCGACCCCATAAAGTACGCAGAGCGATAATTCTGTCAACAGCGCTTTAAATTGACGCTGCAGAGTTTATATCCATGACGATTTGTACTGGAATTATGCTTGCATTTAATAATGGTACTGTTATGCATGTACAGACACTTTGAAGAATAGAAACAAATCGAGTCTCTTCACTGTTTTAAAGTCTGTATGCGTGTATTAACCTGGCGAAATCGGGTGGAGGTAGGAGTTAAATAGGTTTCTTAGTGGTTTTTAACGTATATTTCCGTTATTTGACAAATATGAAAAACAGAAGAAATTGGAGACACCGAGTTTATCAAATATACAAATAGATAATATAGAAAAGACTAGGTTAAGTTACGTGATTTTTTCCTTCTGTAGTATAAAGTAGATTGGGTAAGTCTATGGTAGGAGTATTATGGAATGAATTATGATTTACACTAAAACTATTACAAAAATGTCCGTGACGTTCCGTTTTCATACGGAGGAGAAAACTTTTACGGAAAACCTGACAAATAATTTACTGACTTAACTAGTGAAGTAATAAATAAAATACCTATTAATATTAATTAAAATTGGTTACCTTATTATTTCAAATAACAAACTTTACAAAACTGTTCCTTAAACACGAACTCTTCTATTTGTTAACAAATTAGGTTAAAGAGTCGATGTTTACACGAAACACCACACTTTCCACCTGCAAGGTTACCAGATGATTGATGATGGTGCCCGACCTGACGATAATTTAAATGTAAATACACCGTCCATATTGAAACATGAAGATCGTAATTTACTTGTAACCATCACATTATTTATTAACATGTCAAATGAAAGATTAAATTCGTAGCAGATAAGATAACAGATTTTGAGATAAAAGATTTTACAAGCCTGACATTTCATTAGAGACCCAATATTTATTTATTCAAATGATTTTACTAAGTTGAGAATCTATTTCGCTGATTATGTCTCATGTTCGATATTTTTTTCTAAAGAGATCTTTTAAAATTGTTGATGTTATTTGTTTTAAAAGTATTTATCACAAACAGGTGTTTAGTTCTAAGATTAAAATGTAAAACAACATTTTTTTTCATTTTATAATAGAAATGTAATCAGTTACTTAAAATAATTATATTATAAATTTAAAACGAAGATTACCACGGTAACATGTCTGCGAATAAAAAAACACCGAAAAGAAAAATAAAACGTGAAGTATCCCAAAATGTCTTTCTGAAAGCCATCTAAACACCACAAACCGTAAAGGATTTGCATTCAATTAGAAAAGGGTTACATACAATGTTGTCGACACGGGATTAATATTTTACGTTCATGCAAAGTTTACAAATTTTAATTTTAAATTTTGTCAGTCGTATCAATTTGCATTTGTAGTATCCCAATTATGTTCTTATTAATATTCAAGAGATACAAAATTGACACCTTTAGAATAATGTTAACTGGAAAAATGGTGATAATTGTGATAATCATAATGTTTTCAAATTTATTTTATCTGTTTTTGTATAAAAAGGTATTTAGTCAACACTATTCGAAGCGAATCATAAAGCCTGTGCTTGTTACTTGTCACTCCTATAATTCACTATGAATTCATGAAAACACGAAATGTGTATGATAAAATTAATATAATTACAAAAGCAACATATATAACATTATATTGGTTCTGAAGTACTGATTATAAGTAAAAGTGACTTAAATAATTAAATATTGAAAATTAAAATGATTCCTATGATCGTAAAGATAACAAACTATTAATGATAGTGCAAGTCCCATGATCTAATGGTAATTTAAATACTAAAGACGATGTAATAAAACGCATCATAACATCTGGCCGTCGATGTCCATCAGTCATACTTCCCGTTATAACTGGGCATTGCGTGTCCTAGTACAATTAGGGTTGATCAAGGTTCCGCTTGAACCCATATTTTTGAATCTCAAACTGGATATTACCGAGTTAGATCTCTGTGAAATTGATTAATAAATGTGTCAAGGGACCAATTCGTGTAATGGTTTTGTTGATGACATAATGGTTTAAATAATTGAAATGATCCGTGACGATAGGGACGCTGATGTTTTTATGAATTTTACTGACAATAAGACAATTTTTGATATTAGAAGCGCTATCTATATAGCGCAAAACAAACTCATGATTAGTTTAATGACAAGTACAAAAAAATTATAGGATGTAAATATAACGTCGGTCTGTGTCAGCTCTCGGTAAAAGAATAGATCAAATAATTATCGTGCGTGAAGAAAATGTAATAAAAGTGTCTGAACGCTTAAAACATTATTCGCAATTTGAGCTTACAAAAATTACTTACAATTTTGTTTATAAAAAATAGAAGCGATCAGAATAATACTATTATTAATGTCTGATTCGCGTCTAATGTGTTTTATAATGGAACTAAAAATAAACACCGCCTCTTGCATTCAGATTAAGATGTTGAAAGTAATATTTTTTTCTGGCTGCATAATTGAGATCAATGATTTTGTAACATACAAAATGAAACTTTATACGCTTCGTAATAAACGTGTTACAATAAATTGTTACGATGTGCGAATTATCGTTGCAGTGGAGAACATTAATCATTACTCCACTACTGGCTTTAATTGAATGATAATGATTATTTTTATGTTTGTGGTAGGTTATCTGCTATTTTGTGTTCGGGTTGAACGATCGGACGGAGATACGGTTGCGGTTGCAACCGATCGCTGTCGATCGGTTGTCGGTGATGCTATCTGTGCAATGGATTGAAAAATACGCTGGCTCATTGTTTGATCGCATGGCACGGAGTAGGAACTAAGGGCTGGTGTTTAATGACTAGCTTTTGCAATTGATCTTTGTAAATCTTAGAACATTTTGTAATTCCACCTTGATCTCTATATTACCGTTCTTGCTGCACGTCTCGGTTCTATCGGTTTTTATCAATCTTAGTTCTGGATGGAATGTATCTAAGGTCGGCTTTAGGCAATACTTCTATTATATTTGCCATTACGTTGAAAAAAATATTATAGTTTATTAACGAACTTTTATCTGCTCTCTGATTAGCGCCTAATGTAACTGGAAATATGGGTATTACTTATGGGATTTATACGCAAATTGGTTTTCAAGTAGTAAAGAAATGAAGTACGAATCTCTTCATCAGTCAGTACCGTCACGTCTTATCTGCAATCATTCGAAACTTTTAATGAGAGATCTGGAATAGGTCCGAAATTAGTCGGGAATACTCAAAATACTGATTTAAGCTGAATATGAAATAATATGAATGAGTTAATATGAAATAATTTCTAGTGATATTTTATATTCGCGAGTCTTCTTTTCTGAATTAATTTAGTCAATTAATTCTACAGTGATGATCACTGAAGCGTAAAATCGCACGATAACAACCCAAAAGTGACTATACCTTTATAAATTCTTGCACTAACATTGAAGCGTATAATGTTTCGAAATATTTTGTCCAAAGGCAACAGTCGCTGAGATAAAACGCTAAGATTACGTCTCGCCGTAATTTGTAAAGATTTGTTTTGTTGTACGATATTTAATAATTAGGGCACGAGAAGCAGCAATTTTGTTTGTTATAACTGTATGCACGTACTATGTAGTTCAGATCGGCTAACAATGCATAATAATCAGTAGTTAGCCAGATAAACTTGAAGACGTATGTAAGGTTCATGTGTCGGAATTCGAACCCGCCCTCTTTATCGTTATGTCTAAGAAATTCAAAGTAATTAATAATTAATTAATATGTCTCTACCTAATATGTATATAGTAGCTAATAACAGTGAAGTATGTAGTTAAAAGCAAATATATATAATCACGACTATGCGAAGTATTGCTTCCTGAAGATGGGTTTACAATGCTTTTAAATGCATTAACAATAAGAGAATGACAAAATATCACTAATGTTTAAAAATATAAATTGTTAGGGACCAGCGTGGGTTAAGTGGGTTTAAGGTGGGTTTAAGCTGGCACAGCGCACTTGTAATCACTTTGCTATCAATATCATCATATGAAATTGTTTTTTTTATTCTATTGCGTATTTAGGACTTTCTCATTTTCTCATTGAGAAATGGCATATTTGTAAGAAACACACACGATAAAAAGATTTATACATTCATATAGCTTAGCTTATATCCAAGCTACTTCACGTTACGAAATCCATTTAAGAAGCATAAATCTAAGGGCCGACAGAGGTCGCGATACAGCGAGGTCATGTCACATTTAAGTACATATATTGATTTTCGAAGTGTGTGTTTAAGATTAATATGAGAAGACTAATGTTGGTATGAAAGAAAATGACGTACAGAAACTCATATTGCTATTTTCTCTTTCAACAAATTGGAAGTAACTGAGAAACATAAGTAATAATGAAATGTAGGAATGTAAAACATGCTAGTTTCTTATGAAGTAATCATAGAAAAATTGATGAAAAAAATAATAATATAAAAAATAATACATACAAATTTTATAATTAAAACATTACTAATATATACTTCTCTTATATAGGGAGGTAATAATAAAGAAACAATTTCATAAAATTATATTAATGTAACGAAGATAGATTTTCAGTAATTTCATCGCATCGCATCGCATTTTCAAGGCATCGATTGGAATCAGCAGAGGAAGCAATTTAGACCCAAAGACCCAAGAACAATATAACAATATTCCTTTCCACATTCGTATGTTATTTAAAAGCGGCGAAATTTAAAATTGCATACAATCAAGGTTTGCGTGTCTCTCCGCAATACTCGTAATTACTGTCAGCGAGTGCGCGAATTTTTTGTTGATTTTACACGCAAATGCAGTTGGAACGCGGCCTAAGTGTCTATAAAATCGAATGACAAACACTCAGTTTTTGTTTGCCATTCTCTACGTAAAGGGAGATGCGTTGATTTCGTTTTTAGGGAAGATTATGTTTAATTTTGTAAATCTATACATATAAAATCTGTGATTGCTGTCTGCATGGAAGATATCTATGAGAAATCATATCAAAGAGAATAAAGACCCCTTAAAATTAAAGAATGAAACTCAAAAGAATAGTTTTTTACGGAAACGTAAACGGAAGGATGGGAACGGGGAAATGATTGAGGCGGTGCGAAGTGAGTCGGGTCAGCTAGAACATAATATATATAGTACTAGGTTTCTATTGAGCCGTCATCATGTCGCATCATCATTTCGCAAAAATACTTCGATAAGTATTAGAAGATACTACAAAATAATTTTTCAATCAAAGTAGTATTTTTTTGCTACTTTTTTGGCGAACTTTGTATTATGTTGTAAAATGTTTATCTTATCATACACTCATAACATACAATCTATACAATAGATTAAATTATTATCGGTCAAATTCTAACCCAAAATGCGTTCAGTCTGAGACCATGCAAATAATCTTGTCCTGGTTTTGGAAAAATAAGGTTTTTTTTATGTATGTCACCTTATAACTCCATCATTTACTAACGAATTTCTAAATCTTTTAGGATCAATTTAAGTTTAAGCAAGAAATATATTTATAATAAATGTCGAACTAATCATTCATAATTGTCGAACTAATCGAAGTATTCACAACCTTTAAAATGTTTGTCTACCTACCTACATAAAGCCTTAAACTCAAAGGATATTTGCACATACATTTACCTAACTTGCTAGAAATCGTGTTATTTATCTAAGAAACATTGTCCTGATAAATATTTAATTAAAACCCAGGAGCCTACCTCAAGATAATAATTATTACGATCTAATCCTCTAATCACTTCACTCATATCTTATCCGCTATCGAAATGGGGATTTGGCGCAAAGATTTTTTATGAACTTAGGATTGATATTTTATTTTGACATGGAGTTTTTTCTATTGTAATTTTATCAGTAACGATGACATAGCATTATTAACTTGTTAATGTGCCTAAGCCTAATACTTGTTTAAAAGAGTCCAACAATACGAGGAGACTCCTGCTTAAAATCGTAGACATAAATACTAAATATTCAGGCGTTTTCTTTCCGAATCTTTTTTGATTTTAACTTACCTTAGGGGATGCTTAAATGTAAATACTAATTCCTTAGAATATCCTGTTCCTTCCTCCATTAATTTCTCGAATAAATAAAAATGTAACTTAGATCGACAACAACGCTGAGACTGTCAATCATCAGCTATCACAATAAAAACATGAAGAAAGCCTGTATGTAGTACAAGCAAAACAAGTTACTTAAATACCAGTGACTTCGCAAATTGTGCCAATAAATATTTTAATGACACGTAATGTGTCCGTCGTTTTGAAGACAAATTATTTAATTGAACATGACTTTTACAAGGGAAAATAATTTTAACATGTTAAATGATTTCACATTGTCCGTGGCATTAACAGTGGTTTATGGGATACTAGCGTCTCCATTGGCTTCGCTTGATGTTCTTAAATATCAAAGCCGTGTTTCTGATCTGCCGGGTGATGAAATCATAGCGAAATCTATATGTTTCCGAATAAAAGAGTAATTAAGAGAGTCCACTTGTAATCAACAAAAGACTGGATCGAAGCTCTTGCTTAGGTCGATGATGAGATTAGGTCACAGATGCGTAGTCCTCCGGGATGGACTAAGTTGGAACGCCTCCTCTTGCTTAGGTCGATGACGAGATTAGGTTGGTTGCGTAGTCCTCAGGGATGGACTAAGTTGGAACGCCTCGGTCAAGTGAGTTATCATACCACACAATTCAAACCATCGTCGTACCACTAAGTGTTCTAGCTAAATATGTTTTACGTTAGTTCTCAGGCTTAGCAATATATATGTTGTCAACCTCAGACGGAATTTCAATTTTGAGCGTGTGTTCAGGGATGTGTAAAATAAACATACTTAACTATTTTGTGTGTATTGTCTGCGTTTGTGAGTGTGTGTGCGTGTTGTATCGCGTTCTAGATACTGTCCAGAGCCTTGGTCCATTTGCAAGACAATAACAAACTAAATTGTAAATGCCCAACATAAATTAGAACTGATAATTCAATTGACTTCTCGGAATTCAATATACTTACTTACACGTGAATGCAGTTGAATATTTCACGATTTGATTTTTACACTACACTTTTACTTTCATATATTGGTGCATACTGATAGGAATATTCTATTTTTAGAATGTTAAGCATCCCTATGGGATATATTATCTACCTACAGGTACACAGATAAAACTATGACCAATCAAAGACAAAATTGTCTATACACACATGATCTCTATTATCGTAGATAAACTATAAGATCAAATAGTAGATAACATGAATATTGTATGGAATATCGTCTCTTTGTACTAACTTATTATAAAACTTACAAAAGACATTAGAAAAGGAAACGCACATGCATAAATGTTTATGATACATATAAATTAATATCTCTTTACTCGTAAATTAATAATGCAAATGCTGTATGCAAATTTAATTGTAATTATTATTGCGGTGCCTCCACGGACTGATAATGAGATAAATGGTTTAAGGATTTCACAAAATCTACGTGAATATAAGAAAAGCGGAAAGCGGAAAGTTATTCGTATATGTGTGTTGGATATAAATATTGTGGATTTTAAGGAAAGTAGTATTCTAGGTTAGGTTAGCGTCACAGTCATCATATTCTAAGATTATTCCATTGTAACAAGCGTGTCACTGGTGCTATAGTTGGTTTCATAAAAATCGGTTCATAAATAAAAATCTCAATGGAAAAGGAGGGACGGGGACGGAGACGGAAAAAATGTTAAGGCGGTACGAAGTGAGCCGGGTCAGCTAGTAGATAAATAAGAGTGACTTTGACTCTGCTACAAATTTATAAAATGCTTTCATATTGTTTATTTTAAGTGCATCCTTATGTTTCTTACTTACTTTATTTAGTAAAAGCTCATTTAGCATATCTCGCTATAAAATCATTTAGATCATTGCTCGCCACGACACTTTCCAAGCGGGGAAAACTAACAATTAATACATATGTTAAAGTAAACCATTTCAAATCTAAATCTTCGTTCAATTAACATCTTTACCGGATTTTCTCACGGCGCAGTGTAATGTAATACGATCGCCATCATATCTTACAAGTAACGATAGAACATTATATATTAATCTAAGCCGGTGCGGTCCGATGCAATGTTATAAGGAAATTTATATTATGGGGACAGTTGTAACGTATGAGTCTACAAATATCATTTCACAGCGGATTCAGCGTTGGTTTTTAGTGAAAATGTAACAACACTACGTACTAGCAAGTTACAATACAGTACTTTGTTTACCCCTCCAGGTAAGCTCAAAGGCTTGTGTCAGGAGTTCACGATAGTAATACAATGGGTAAATAGGAACTAACTCATGATCTTTCGATCGTAAGTCACCTCGGTCTGTCCGTGGACAATAAAAATGAATGGACAAGTGTTAACTCGCTCGTCTATGTTGCGGACCAGAATATTAAGGGAAGTATTATAATGGGGCAAGCAAGAATATTATGGCGAGCCAATATATTGCGGCTAATCAGTACAATAGAAGCCAGTATGTGGGAAGCCAGATAATATTAAGTTAATGATTCCTATTTAGTATTCGTACCCGAACTCTGAGGGTGGGTGTTGCCCTTTCAGCTATCATTGCTCTAACGGCCGCACTTAGAGACGTTTAATGAACACTTAGTGTCATTCTGTATAGATTTGTGACTCTTTAAGTAATAATTAAGCAACTTTAAGACCGATCGTAAAGTATGACATATACATACCAGTTTTGCCCGCAGTTCTGGCTGCATTATAAAGTAAACGTAAGGCAAAATCTTATCGATCCTCCATATAAAAAAATATTATTTAATTTTTCTTCCTTCTTTATCCCTCTTAAGGATTTATATTGGAAATAGAAACTATCCGAAGTCTTTCGTTGGATTCCTCGCTATTTCCATGTCAAATTTCACCTAAATCGTCGAAAAATTACCCTTCAGCGGTGTAAAAAGAAGACAGATAGAGTTACTTTCGCATTTATAATACCAACTGTTGCGCGCGGCTTTACCCACATTACACTACATTTTTAGTATAAATATAAAAGTTGCCAAAGTTATTCTTTATTACATCTGATATTTGTCAGTGATAAATTATAAGTCCCAGACAGACCAACAGATAAAATGAATATTGCATATGCATTTAGTAAAAAGCGGTTATTTTAATATTACAGACTCTCCTATTTTTAATATTTGTATAGATTAGTATGGATTATGACGCTTGAATACCTAACTGTATTCGTCTAAACTGCAGTGTCGTGAACAAAATGAATCGTAATTAAAATCCCATTAAGTAAACGGCCTCAAAGTAACAGCCGACCATCGGCGTATCGTAAGTACACGAAAATTGGACCACTCTTACCGTTATCTTTGCTGCTGTTTTAAGCCAGTTATTAATATTAACTGTATGATGTGTTTTTTTGTACGAGGCTGCTACATTTTGATTTACGAAGACAATATGTTTCACTTCAGTTGTAGGTGATATAACTTTACCTAAGTTTTCTTTACCTTAGTAACCTTTCAGGTAATAAAAGCCAGAAACAGTTTTATAGCAATCCATATCAACCTCCAAAAGTACGAATGTTTATGTATTTAATCCATGATTATTTTTATATGTGGAGTAAATGTTATGTTCATTTAATTAAACCTGAAAATATTACTATAAAATTTTTTGTCTTATATAATTTAAGTTTTAAGGACAGGGCATCTGTAACGAGATGATGTACATTTCACAAAGTGTAAATAAATTTAATAAAATTGTAAAAATACTTTCAGTTTATTTATTTCCAGAAAATTACGCCACTAATTTTAAGCTTGTTTTGGGTATTGAGTAAAGTTATCTGTCCTCGGATGTAAGCTGAGAAACGCGTTTCATTTCTTTAAAAAAGTAAAGAAAAACAGACATATGCTTAAAACTTTAATTTAAAAAATCAAATATCAAATAAAAAATGATTTAATCTTTGAATATCTATAGAAATGTACCCAAAACACAGGAGAAATAGCAATATTGTACTTCTGGTGTAATTCATGTTCTAAATCACTCCTTGTTCTCTCAATCAAGCCGCAAAGTGCTTTGTTGGTCCCTCGTCGCGCCATAAACTATACCTCAACGATAGGGATGTCACCTTTAGGAAAAAAATATTAAAAATGTTAGTGTCTGCATATCGAATGAAACATGGACCAAGTGGTGCTTGTAACTGATTTTTCACAATATGTAATAATCAACTAGATGTCTTAATAGAGCGAACGTATGAATGCCGAATCACTGAATTGCAGTTTCTGAAGTGCCAGGTGAGCCTGAACTCTATGGATCTCTGCTATCACAAACTACTCGACTTTGGTATAAGACGTAAATGAGAGAGAACAACAAAAAATTTTGTAATTCTTATTGTTAATAATTGCAAGATGCTGAATAATGTATTAGAAATCAAATGTTCTACACATCTCACATTGATTTAACAAAAATCCACTTGCTATTTAATTTCACAGAATTTCGTTTCATTTTTGCATAGGTTTACAATTTAGGCTACAGTTTTCAGTTTAGTTAGAATTGGCAACCCTATTAGATCTAGCCGTTTAGGAATGCGTTTAGCCGATTTGCACGCTTCGGGCGCTGCTGTCCAACTACGGGCCGAGTATTAGGCGCAAAGTGTATTATAAATCATCTGCCGATCTATCTGCTTTGCACCTAATACTAGCATTACAGGAATTAGATCTTAACCATATCTGTAAGGAAGTAACTATCTTTAAAGACCAACTAACTTATAGAAGGTTTTCTAAAGTTCGACTACGAAAGCACCACCGTCATCTATTTGCATTATGCAGCAGTGTCCTTGCTGTTGTGTTCTGGTGTGAATGGTATAGGTGACACTTAACCAAAGCATTCAAACTTAGTCCTCAGGGGCAGGTGCACATTTGTGAGGTCCCGGGTTCGATCCCCGAGTCAGGCAAAATGTTATTGGATTTTTTCTATTTGAAATGCAGTTCGGAGTCTGGGTTCATGCTGTATAGCATCGCGCCTCGGAAAGCACGTAAAGCCGTCGTTCCTGCGCCGGATCTCACACCGGTCGTGTCGTTTTGCCGTCCCATCGGAACGAGAGTGAGGGAATAGAGAGTGCACCTGTGATTCCGCACACGCTCGTGCACTACAATATCTCCCGCGCAGATGGCTGATCTCCATTCAGATTGGCCGCCGTGGCCGAAACTCGGTCAGGAGGACTATATAATTACTTACCACTATTGACTGTATGCTCGTTTGCAACCTCCGTTTTAAAAAAAACTTTATTGGTGTGTATGTACTTATTGGGTAGATTTAAAATAAGTGTTTTTCGAGAATGCACATACGATGTCATGTACGGTTATAGTCGAGTTGATTTGAGTTATTACGTATTGTTAAACGTGTACTGTTTGCTGATCATCTTCTGGCTTTATGCATATAGACAGAAAATTACGTTCGATTAGTTATATAGATTGGAGTTTTTCACTGCGAGAGTTTGGATTTGAATCTATTTTTCCTGAATTTATAAGTACGTTTATATTGTAATACTAAGTGGTGATGGAAAAGAAAAAACATAAAGATACCTGTAATCAAAATATATAATAATTTATTATTTTTGAAAAATAAATCTTGATTACCTCCATAAATTTAAACTTGGATTAAACACAATTTGACGAATGACGGTTGACACACACAGGCGTACCAATTATTTTATTTAACAACTACCCTAAATTGAGGAGTCCGGTGACGGATACTTTATCTAAGGATCTGATCTACGATGTAATTATTCTTCTTTATGATATCCATAAATTGAGTCTTTATCGTTGTAGAAAAGAATTTGTCAGTTGGGAGTCCTCGTATTTTTGCTTCACGTCCAAGATAGCGTTCCTTCCCCTCCTCCCTCCATTCCCCATTCACATCTATTGCACCCTCTTCAACATATTCTATTACCACCGTAGACATTCCGTGTCAACGGTATTCTTGAGCAATCATTCGTTCTAAATAATAATTCTGTTCTTCTTAAGTTTCTCGTTAAAAAAAGCGAGGTGAAGGAAATCACGATTTTTTTCTCTCCACATTTCTCCATAATGTTCTTGCCTCCTTGACTTTTTCAGCAATGCCTACTGTCAGGTATGTCCCGAAACCTACCATTATATCTATCCTAATAATATCCTAACTTGGCAGGCTAATGTTAATCCTGTAACAGAAAAACATAAACCACACGTTTTTTATTAACATAATAAAATCATTTAAAAAAGTTGATTTAAAAAATTTAAAACGCTAGCCTTTTTTCTGTGATCTCTATGATAATTGTATTGTATTTATTATCTATGGAACTTGTCATAGAATATCGTATGTAAACATGTGTATGCTAATAGCCGGGAATGGCCCATTTGTACCGCATTGTTGCATACAATCGGTGCATGGTGCATGCATATGCTGGCACTGGCATGTTGTGTCCGATTACGAAAGAACTTTCACCCAAACAATGCTACTGGTGATCGAAATGACAATTTCATTCTCTCTGCTATTTGCATACTAGTATTGAAGATTGATGACTGACAAGGCCTCTAACAGGTCCTAAACACCTACGTGTACGCACTAGGAGCACGAAAGCGCGTATAATTGAAATAAATAACACTACACACTTGCCCATACATAACCCCTCCACCCCCACCACACTAGGATGCCCTGTGTCGTGGGTGTCACGGACAGCATAAACATCCAGACTGTGAGCAGGAATTAAAATTCTTAATTTAAATTTTTACCTCGCTTGGAACGAGCCCAGAATCCTTCGAACTGATGCCCAGCGTGATGTTCATTGCGCCAAACAGCCGTGGAAGTTTCATTTGGATACAATTGTTGGTTTATTGTTGTCGTGGTTAAGTACACGGATTAAATTAACACACCAATACTAGAAATTCAGCTAACCCCTTTAACGAAGCGCAAAAGCTTTAAGGAGTGAGTTCACGGCAATAATACAATGGGGAAATGTGGATCGAACCCACAGTCTCTCAATCGTCAAGACTCACTCATTGGGTTAGTGCCGCTTAAGCTCGTAGGATATGAAACAGGCCTAGCTCATCCAGTTACGAAGCAACCAGCAAGGCTGCAGCTAAGTGGAATTAATATGTCCCCAAGCTATTCAGGTCACGTCAAAGAAAATGTAGTCATTAATGATTAATGACGGAGGCACTTATATTTCAATTCTACGGAACCTGTCAGGGTTAAGACCTCGGTGGATGGGCAGGTAATAAAGATATTAATTTACTATGTCATACTTAAGTGGTGGTTATCGGATAGAGGATACGAGTACAAGAGGTAATATGTTACGTAATGATGACTGCACCTTGATAATTTACGTATATTTGGACCAATACGTTACTGATGATGGCACAGTTTTGTTCATCAACTTCTATTCTTTACCACTATTGGGCACTCATTTTTTGTTATCAGACGAGAATCTATCAAAGCTACACTGTACGTGAGTGAAGATTTTGTATTTATTATATAAAATACTATTGCTAGTAAGTATCCCTTAATGGGGATATAATATTTACAGTTCGTTACATTACTTTACAACAGGCGTTTTCGTGCCACTGTGCTCTAATGAAGGATGTGGACATTATTTGCTTTGTTTTCAAACCTGTCTGCCGTTGTTTAGAGATATCCATGAGTCTACCATCAGCTGGACTATTTATTAGCTAATCATCTAAGCTTATCTTAAAACTTTGTCTTTCCTAAAATTTAAAGTTATAGTTTAAAGCATAAACTTGAAAGTTTAAAGCATTAAAGAAAAGCTAATTAAATGTTTTGAAATGTACATGAACAGTTCCTACTAACGATTAATGAAAAATACACAAAAGAATAACCACAAATGTCAAAATAAAACTGTCACATTTAGGTCACGCCAGTTAAATATTGGAGTTCGATTTTTAAGAGACTTCCTTAGTCCCTATGACATAAGTCATATGGTCGTTTCTTTACAGCGAAACACGAATCTTATTGTTTATTGTCTTGTTACAGAAGCGGAGAAATTCAAGCCTAACCATAACATAAACTTATTTATACATTACTAACTACAAGAAAATCTTTATTATGGTATAAAAATACATAGATGCGCGTTTGTCAAGTAAGAGCGCTTATAAATAACTAAGAAATCTGTTCGTTTGATACAGACAGTGTAAGGTTACACCGGAGACGCAGTACTAAATACTGCGTTCGGTTGTTTACTCTATTTTAACAACCTACTTAACTTTTTTCAGCTTTATAAATATATAGCTTCGAAACGGGCTTTCCCGAATGCACGCAAATTTATTTACCTATAAACTATAGCTTGTTTCCGCGGCTTTGTTCGCAGTATAAAGATTTCGCAAGATGTTATCCTTTATTTAGGATAATAAAATCATTAGTATTTTATAATACATATATGCAGGTCGCTTAAGAAAAGATTTTCGGGATAAAAACAGTTACCTCTCCAAACGATATAAATTGCTTCAGCGTAAGTGAAAAGATAACATACAGACGGAGTTTCTTTCCCGGTTATAACATTAGTATGGATAAATAGATTGTTTCCGCGTGTCCGGAGGCTTAGTCGAATAGATAATCGTCATCGGGGCTCGCGTAATCGGGCAAAAAACAAATTAAATGATAGAAATCGGCTCGTTGTTCTGGACCGGTCTGACGGCGATTCGTTAGATCGGTCTGAGACTAGTTTTGAAAAAAAGTACTTAGATCGGTCTAAGACTAGTTGCTTTATAAAAATTATGCGTTTGTTTAGAGGTCTGTTTAATTCGTAATGGGATGGATAACTGACTTGGTACGGATAATAGGATCTATTTACTTCTTGTAGACAATATTTAATGAATAATTCAAAACATAATTTATTGTCTTGTTAAATTATACTTAACATTCTTCAAAAATAACGCAAATGGTCCTTCTATTTATGTATAACCTTCTTAATAAAAGATCCTTTTGAATCCTTCTAAATTCAAATAACATAAAGAGCTCTACAAAGCTGGCCAATGCTAGTAAATGAA
Organism: Udranomia orcinus; assembly: GCA_018247775.1. Taxonomy (NCBI): domain Eukaryota; kingdom Metazoa; phylum Arthropoda; class Insecta; order Lepidoptera; family Hesperiidae; genus Udranomia; species Udranomia orcinus. The sequence continues at coordinate 15,907 of DWGW01000068.1, forward strand.
ACAATTAGGGGAGGACTATTCTAACCACTTAAAACTACTATAACTAATATCATTATCACTTCGGTAATAGCATATTCGGAATAGAGAGAAAAATTTAAAGGTATTATAAAAATAATACAATGTAGCAGATTACGTATATGATTATATATACCTTGAAATGAGCCCTCTGGAGTTATTAATACTAATCCAAAGCTTAAACAACCTAAACAGACCATGCGTTCCCTCGGCATCCAAACGCAGTGTTCCCGTTCAAAAATTTACATACACAAGCATACACATACTCGTAAGCGAACAGAATTGCTCAATTTTACCGTCAATAACTTTCTTCAATGGGCGCGCATAACCCGTAAATGCCAGTGCAACGTGGCGCTAGGAATTATGTCACGACGCATATATCCGATATGGGAGCGCCGGCTTCCAATGTTCATTTGGTGTACCATGACGCGCCTGTGCAGATTTTTATAAATAAATTGCTTGCAAAAAGAGTTTCATTAAAAATAGAACTATTTAAAAATTGGCTAGTTTGTACAACACAGTTGGTACTAATTATATGACGTTTTTGAGCTTTGTAAGATCAGAATCTGCTTAACCGTTTTAACTGACACCCGTATTGCAAACATTCAAGTAGATTATTACTTCATTAAAATAAAATAAATAAAAAAGATTACTTAGTGAAAGAAAACATAAACAGACTCACATTTATATACCAACTGAAATTGGAACCAATTGAAATTGGAAACAAGTCGTTCTATAACGTATTTATGTACAACTCAAATCCATCATTAGAATGAATAACTAGACATCATATTGAACTGGAGCACAACCGAAAACCAGATGACAGTGCAGACAGGACAAAGTATATTATCTTTAGTGCTAGACACACGAACTCAAACGAGATCGCTGGCAAGTGTGTAAACCTGTGGACGTAACATTACGGCCAGAACTTCCAGTCGCCATTCGTCATTTCTATATTTACTAGTGTGTTACTGTCACATACAATCGTTTTTTTCTGACTGGTCGTACGGGAAGCGTTCAACTATAAGCGATTGATATTTTGATTTAAAAAATCATTAAAGATCTTATCTGACTACCAACAATTCATTTTATATTCTCGCTTACATTCGGATGTAAATAATTCGGCTAGCTGAGACTAGCTAAAACTATCTGTCTTATTCGTTCTTAAAATGTCTGGCAATCTGATTTCTTGTTATGCATATATTTATGTCTCACTTGTAATTTATGTTATTGCTAAACGTTGTAGAGCCTATTTCTACGAGTATATATTAATACAAAAACAACATCATAATGTAACGTATAACGTTAATGTACACAAGTACTAATGAACCTAGTTATAGTTCTTAATGTAATCTGGAAATCAGGATCTATCTTTATACGGATTCGTCGTTTATAAGACACGTGCTTGTAACAAGATGTTATTGTGTCATAGACTAAGGAATGCTGTGTTGAAATATAATGTAGAGATCAATAATCCAGCGTTTAACTAACGCTTAGCGATAACATTTTGATGTTTCGATGTCTTTGGTTTACCGACGTGAATGGCTACTAATTAGATAATTAACTCAGCTCTATAGTAACTGTCTATGGTAACCGGGTGTTCTAACTGTAAACTTTAGTTTTTAAGTGAATTGTGAGTCAAATGTTCAGATTAAGTTAATTACAAGTGGGTTGCTTGTAAAACAGTGATTACTACACGACGTAGCAATTAACGTTTCAATCGAAGATAGTGTTATTCATGTATCGAAGTGAAACGCTTATAAAAGGATTATCTCTGATTTAATACTATCGTGCAGCTAATTAGTGATTTAATCATCAATTAACATTACCTACTTTGTAATCCAATTAAACTGATGGATATGGCGCATAAATTATTTTTTTGAACAGCCGACTACGTCGATTCGACATTTGTACTTGGCTACTATAATGTCGCATTAAAATACCGGAAATACAACTAACTAAATGGGTTCCATCGCTAATTATTTATGTTTCGACGTTTTAATAGTCCAATTATGTTAAAAATGCAACATTCGGAATTCCAATGGCATAGTAAATAAAATTAGTTTGTTTCGTTTTAATGAGTTTTCTCGATAGTTGTGTAGCTTTATTAACGTGCATATTTGGTGAAATATTGTCATAAGGCTTCGTTCATACTGACTTTTTTATTGATTTATTATATTTATTTTCTTATATTCTTTAGGACAGTGCGTATTTTTCTTTGCAAGTCAATTATGTCAAGCGACAGTCCAGTAGACAGTTATTCGTGGTATTGCGCACGTAGTAATCTTTCTGATTGGGGAAAATACGCAAATTAGCAATTATTCCTGTGAAAAATATTACGTCACTTAGAGTTATATTGTTCTAAATTCAAAGTTATCTAAGTACCTACCTATACGATGTTATTTTCTTCTTATTAAACAATTTTTTAATAAAAACTTCACTACTAATTTCGAACCATGATAACCAAGTAAGTTTCTTTCGCTTGTTAGGAACATTTTCAAACTTTAATTTACAATTTACTCCATTTGCAAGAAAAAAATGTTTGCAACGAATTGTTTAGAATGTTATCCAACTAAAAGTATTAAAAAATATTAATTTAACCGATGCAATCTGAGGTATTTAACATTACTTTTTTACATCCATCCATAACCTTACCTACCTGAGTGTTAAGAAACGTAAACATATAATTAATATTCATGATCTATATAACGTTCCGCGATCTTTGACATCGTCGTTAATTAAACGTCGCGCTGTCGTTAAGTTGCTAGTTTATATCAAGTTTATTTAATTAACTCGCGAGCTAATCATAATATCCTTGCGCCAAGTATACTTATTATATTGCGATTTCTTCTTAGGGGTCATACATAAATGACGACACACGTTAGGGGGAGGATCGACAAAGCGACATTCTGTGACAAGCAAATTATGATCCAATCCCTCCAAACCCGGGAGGATTAAGATTTGCTTCTTATAATTTACATTTCAAATCATGTAACCTTGTCACTAAATCTAATGAGTAACATAGACAATAGACAACAGAGATCATTTGATCTATATCTATAATACAGATAATGAAATTACAGATAAATAATGCAAGCTGGTGACATTATACGTAGCGTTAAGGCAATCTCATACGTATGATTAAACGTCACGATATCGTCCGTTAAAGCAAAAATCACTAATGGTAAAACCGGGTGGTCTCGTTACTGGCAACATTGCAATTATAATGTCATCTCGTTTATTTCCAGCATTAACCAGAACTAATTATTTATGAGAAAAATGGGCGGAACTTTCTAATATTAAATGATATGCAGCCCATCCTCATCTCCACATCAATATATCTTAAAACGGAGAACTATTATAATATACATATATTTGAAGTCATAGTATGCTTTTTCTTGGCTCCTTGGCCGTCCCGTATGACATGACGAATCTTTTCGTCTCTCATAGTTCCGTGATCGTCTTACATGGTTGATCATTTCGTATAATTTCTTGCTTCTCTTAAGTGGTTCAGCATCAACGCGGTCTCCTGGTCATCATTGACTCCTTGGTTAACTTGTATCTAGGCAATCTCATCGGTCTAAAGGTAATTCCTTGACCACTGTAGCTGTAATACCCTCATGGATAATGATTGTCACTCACGTACAAAGCCGCACGCAAAGACTCCTCTCAGATAGAATAAATAGAAGGTAGTAAAAATAACCACATAGTAAGTGACCTACATTAAAACTATAAAGATATTCTCGGCTCCACAGACCAAGAGCAAGGTCGTATTCAACCGGGAAAATTAACCTGATTCCGAAATTAGCTACTTTAAATTTGACAGAGAGCAAAAAATTGTAACTGATGATGAGATGCAACCTTGTACACGCATGGTGATGACTTATCTGCATTCACTTATGAACCCTATCGAAGTGCATAAAGGTGTATCCAAATTACGCTTACAGTAACAGCTTATTTGAAGGATCAATAAAAATAAAAAGACATCATCTGGTCAACAAAATCATTAATCGGCTGTGTTCCAATTTAAATTTTCTAATCTTCTGTCGTTGCATTCAGTAGGCACATACTATACAAATTTGTACTAAAATATCTGGAAAATTAGCAGAAGGGCAGTCGTAAATTAAATTATGACTTGAGTTTACGCTCATTCTACGAACTATTTTATTACTGAACCTCTGCTATCTTAAAACAATTCTATAACACATTATCATAAGGTTGAAAATCGAATATTGACCAATTTACGCGTTTGTCCCTAATTCGTGTTAAAAGTTTTCGTGACTTTTCGTTCGAACTGTCTATTTAATATTTGAAATTAGAACTTTTGAAACTAGATCCTCATTAAAACAAAAAAACAACTTTAAAGTCAAGACATTTGATTTGAAAATCGAATGCACACTATTACTGCGTATTATTGAGTGGATGTCCAAAATTGGAGCGTTCGATTTCAAAAATGGAATGCCTTTCAACTCGTTGGCTCTTCTATTTTACATCAAAAATTCTATTCCCGTTTTCAAATATTGGAGTCAAATGTTTGGCCAAATCTAGAATTAAATACGCGACGTGTTACAGAGTATTCTAAGCCTTGCATAAGGAATATGGAGTTGCTTTTAGTCTAGCGCCGCCGACCACCCAAGAGTTTCTCAGGCTTGTTATGTCATAGCAATTCGTGGTTGTTATATGATCCTTATTAAAAAGCACTAAGGTTGACAATGGCTTAAGCCGCGTGTCATCGTGAGTTGCATGCAACGTCTGCGCTGATAACAGTCGACGCACTGATAAGCGCTATCGTCGTAACACCAATTCTGCCGGAATTTGCATGGCACCACGTGGTTTTACGGCAACGTCTTCGACTTGATAATGTAATATACTGCCGCGGAAATGCTTCGTATGTTGCAAATAGTGGTGAGACGTGGAAATGCGTGGGAATCTCAAGACTTCTTGGGTGGTTAGCTTCAACAATAAAATGGGCACGTTAAAAATATTATTCAATCTTAATAGTATATTATAGGGTAGTAGAACTTTTCGTGATACATCTCTTTCGAATATTCCTGCCTCATATCAGCAGTGTTCTTGCTGCTGTGTTCTGGTGTGAAGGGTGTGGTAACGGAGACATTAAACCGAGGAGGTCGGCCTAAGAACTCTGATCCTTCATTACATGTCCATGGGCGGTAGTGACACACCATCAGGTGAACTTATTTCCTACCTCAAAGCTGTTAAAAACATGGTATAAATTTCGGATACTACCAGGCAGGACTCGATAAGATAAAATTTGAACTCATCGTTTGAATGCGAAAATATTAAAATATACATAAGATTATGATGGAACAGGAAAATAAACAAAAATATATGATACTGAACTAATGACCATAATATACAATTTGATTTTTTTTATAAGACATGACATGCGATGCGATATTATGCGTTATTCAAGTATCCTCTCTAACGAATAAAATT
>DWGW01000069.1:0-21084 GCA_018247775.1 Udranomia orcinus
GAGTGGGTTCACGTCAATAGTGCAATGGGGGAGTGGGGATCGAACCCACGACCTCTCGATCGTAAGTTCGACACACTTCTCCTTGGGCTATTGCCTCTTACTTTGATCTTGTCTTGGGTTGATCACAGATGTCAATGGGCGACAGTGGCCACTTATCATCAGGTGGGATGAAAGCTCGTTAACGACCTCAATGTTTTAGATAAATAAATATGGTATATATATAAAAATAATAAATAAGGTGAAGTGAGTGTAGCGATAGTACTTGGCTGATGAATCCTTAATTGAACCAAGCAACCAATATTCAACATTGGATTGCATAAATAATTGCAAAGAAGAAACCAGGAACCAAAGAGTGACGGTATTGCAGGGGAAGTCCCTAGCGATGCATCGACACTGGCTGTAATTCCGTGAACCAACAATGGACCGTAAATAAGTCATATGCACCGCGATTCGTGATGCCGAGCTTTAAGTTGTTCTGGAAGAGGTGCATGGCTTTTCCTCTCTTTTTCGTTTATGTGCGAGTGTAAGGATCCATCCTAATGTTGTGCTATCACTACAAGTCACGTAGTTCTCTATATTTGTGCTGTGAATACCTCTAGAGTTCTGCTTTGGTCTCGAATGGGACTTCATTTGAGAACGTAGAGACGCTGCTACTTCTACATCCAAGGCCGATAATATATAAACAGCGAGTAATGCTTTTTTATCTGATCTGATCTGTGATAGCATACATTTATACGGATGAGCTCAGATCAATAAGTAGCTGTGATTTTGTAAGTTTGTGACTCTTCAGATTGATTTGTACCTACGTTTACGCTAATCGCTCCAAATGCTGCGTCGTGGTTCGATGCTATGCTTTACATTGTTGGATCTTGTTGGATGTTACTACGACTCTGTTCTTATATCAAATTAATACATGAGAAATCAAACAAAGAGCTCGTAGAGGTCATGAGCTCTTTGTTATTAGGATAAACCACACGGTTTTAACACGACGTTACACAACTCCAAACAATTCCAACACACCGCTAGCCGTGTGCCCCGATCTCCTCGCTCCTAAAGCTCGTTTACACCGGTCAGGCGATAACGCCTGATAAGGGCCGGCTTATCTGAGCCCCGAGCTAGATCAAACAGACGGGCTGGCTGGCGGGCTACGGTGACCGTTTTTTGATCCATTATTTGAAATACTTGCGGCCGAGAATGCGGTGTACCTAATGTTTTGTGTTCCTGCCCGCTTCCCCTTATTTCATTGTACCATGTACATTTGTATGAAAGTCCCACTTCGAGGTAGCTAATGAGAGTGCAGTTCACCTAACGGGAAGTACTCACTGCCGCCCGTGGACATTTATAATCAACTCAAGATATGATTCAAATTCTTTCTTGGGTCGACCACAGATGCGTAACCACATCCTTCAAACCAGAACATAGCAGCAAGAAAACTGCTGTTATAAGACATGTAGTGTCCAACTTTATTCTTCTTCTTTCATCCATGTACATTTGTATGAAGATCCCACTCCGGTTATACGTTATAACTTCACTCCGGATTCCTTCTTAGACCTATTGTTACCTAATTCTTCCTTAGTTTCTCCTTACTTTATTTCTTAGTTATTCTCCTTATCTTAGTTTTTCCTTAGTTTCTCGGGTACATGTAAGATAGGTTTTTCCCAGTCATAAGGAGTACCATATAAACCGTGCCGTGTCACGACATTTTTGCACCCGATATGATACAATAATTACCTAGGTGTATAAGTCACACTTACACTCAAAAGTACCTACTTAAACCATTGAACACAACGGCGACGGTTTTTTGTCTCACTTCACACCAGCAAGTGGTGCGTGAAGAAGATAACGCGGTTGGCGACCGTCTCGTCGGCGGGTTGATTTGCGTATCGTATTCGCGCCGAAAGGTTTATAATTTATTCATTGTAAGTAAACGTACCTATCCACCTGCCTACGTATCGCTTTTAATTGTACGCCTTAGAAAATGTGGTTGCTTGTCTACGTACGGTTGTATTTGATCACTTCGGTTGCTATGCAGTATTCGGTGGACGCGTTCAGAACTTCGTGAGTGAGGGTCTTGGTTATAGACGTTTTCACTAGTAAGAAACAATGCTTAATGTTAAAAGGGTACTAAGCAACGACTGATCTGATCTGATTTGAATGCAAATTTCAGTGATGTATATTAGTTAGCTTCACTTAACATTTAGTGGTTGTTTCATAAAAATCTGTTGATAAATAAAAAAAAGCTATCAGTATTTAAACGGAGGGACGGGGATATGATTGAGGCGGTACGACGTGCGCCAGGTCATCTAGAACATAATAATAATTTATATTCAATCAATGCATACTGTGCAACACGAGTTTCCTAGTGTCCTATAGGTATTATGATTATTATGAATCTATGAATTTTTACACTGACTCAGTGTCCAACTATTCGCTTATTCAATGACACAGCCATCTAGTAAATGTGTAACCAACGCTAGTGGTTCTCAAACTGACACACTGCCCACTTTGAGAACCTATTGTCTTCTAGCGCCACCCGAAATAACTTTAATTTGAATATACGCTGCCCCAAACGCACACACGCTGGAGCAGCGTGGTGGATGCTCTAAATCCAGGCTGGGCAGGCATGTCAAGAACCAAGAATCAAAGTTCCGCATTCATTAAAAGGCATACAAATAATCTATACAAGTTGGCACTTTAAGTTGATCATTAAAAGTGTCTGAGTACGGTCGAGAGTTAGTATTTTTATTTATAATGTATTCGATCACATTTAACCACATTTCAACACGCATTAACGATTACAATAATTAATTAGTGTGTTATCCACGATGTAATGGAGTGAGGAAAATCCTATTCTTCCACAGTCTTATTACCAACAGTTATTATACTGATTGTGTCAGAATCATCTTGCCTTATTAAAGCCATCGCATTTTTTGTATCCTACTACTGTTTAATTGAAGTTGATGTGTCTGTCTGTCTGTGATATGTGAGGAATTATTACGTATTCTAACACCAGAGCAGGATCGCTTATAGGTATATGGCTAAAGAGTGTGGTGATGTGTCTTTATAATTCTTTTTCCTCTGATTTCCTAATTGAACGATAAATTCTTTTATGGCAAATTGACATAGTAGTAGATATTTCCTTAATAATTATATTTAGAATGCGATCTTTAAAATTACGATCAAATAGTCTTTTCAACCTAAAGGCGTGAAATTGGCCACTTGGCCCAGCGAGCGTATGCCAGCGTCTGTATCATCTGTAGATTTGTGATTAAAAATTCCAAACAAAATATTGCTAATTTTAACCATAAAATTAGCATAGTATTTTTATGAAAAGATATCTGTTGCTGTTGTTTATTAAGGGGCCCTTCGAATTGTGCTCGATTTACTTGGGGTCCGTGGACTGAGAAAGGTTAGAAATCATCGATCTATGACACCAGGTATAATGTATAGTGTATCCTAGTGTGGAACTAGGAGCGTGCAGCGCTATACACGAGGGGAAAAGAAGGAAAAGAAATACGTGTTGAATTGATAACCTCCTCCTTTTTTGAAGTCGGTTAAAACATAAAACACACATTGTCTTGTGACACGAACGTGCGCTGGTATTAAGTGCACAAACCGTGAGTCAGTCGTTCAACCGCTCGCCGGCGATAACGTATCGTATTTGTACAGACGCCAGAGTAACACATTGTTGTATGTGCGTTCCGTTGTAACTCGTGTGTGGGCAATTCGAAAATTGAATAAAGAAAAATTTTAAAAAAGAAAATCCCGGGATCGAACTCCCTACTCGTGTGTTGGGGCCCTTATCCGCTGACACACGAGATTCCTTGCCGAAACCATGTGCCATAATAACACGCTCAAAACATAAACGGGGTTCATGAACACTTTTTGGCAGATAAATACAGGTGCCTAATGGTACGCGTCTAGAAATTTAAGATCGGCATACGTTAAAATACCATTTTCATATTATTCCATGAACATTTCACAAAGATTACTTATGGCTCTGCATAACGTGTTTATTTTGTCATAGCGAATAAGCCTGGTGATACGAAATTGGGTGATCTTCGACATCGACAAAGTCCCAACTAAGACTTTGTCGATGTCGAAGATATGTCCATAAGGCTTGTTACTTCAATATTATAATCGCAAATATAACATAAAGAGAGTTGACGTTGCAGGTTATTGTGCTCTGGGATAAGTCCAGAATAAGCGGCAGTAGCCATAATAGGTAGTGTGTCGGACTTACGATCGAGAGGTCGTGGGTTAATCCCCACTCCCCCATTGCACTATTGACGTGAACCCACTCCTAACACAATCCTATGAGCTTAGCTGGAAGGGTTTACTAAATTACTACTATGTCTTGACATGCTAGTAATTGAAAAAAAAATATAATAAGATTCAAAGAAAAAGTAAAATCTCTATTTTTCACATCTGATATAAATATTTCTACACCTTGTGTATGCTGTGCGAAGCTATGAACTTATGATATGCGTAAGGAATCAACATTTTCGTATTAAAGCACATGTATGTATTTACGTGTAGTGTACGGTCGGCAACACAGTTCTAGCGAAGCGTTACGGCAAGCCTCTTCAGTTATCACCGAGTACATAATTGACGTTATCGACCCATTAAAACAATAAATTTTAGTCAAGTCCCCTCTTTAACCTGTACTCAACACGGCACCAATTTTGCAATTAATTGAGCAATATTTTAATTAATCTATCGCTATTATTTTATTATGTTTCCGTTAGTGCATAATTAGCTGTTTTATAAACGGTCGTTATTGGGGAAGATAGCATAGTATATTCAAACTACATTTCATTTAGTAGTTATAAATATAATATATAATGAAAATCGTTTTATAATAACCAGAAGGATATTAATATGAAAAAAATTTATTAAATCGAAAATTTTCTCTTGTTTACAGAGACTCACAAGAAAAAATGGCGTACGGGAAGAGGAAACCACGTGGTTCTGGGATCCGCCCCCTCAGTCCACGAGAGCACTTGATGAAGACAACGAAAAACAATACAAAGCGCAAATACAACAATTACAAAATGAACTTTCCGCCCTAAAAGGCCGAGACGCCGTTGACTTTAAGTCAGAAAATAATGAGGAACTGAATAGACTACGCGAAGAAAACAAAAACTTAACGACTAATCTTGAAGATCTGGATAATCAACATCAAATCGCCATGGACAGGTTGTTGACATTAAAAAACGAACTACAAAGAAACTTCGACGTTTTAAAGCAAGATCATGAAACGTTGAAAAGATCCAATGATGAGAATGTGAATGAAATTAAAAAGTGTCTAAACAAAATAGCTGAAAGGGATAAAGAAATTGATGATATGAAGTCAGTGAATTCGGACTATGACACGCTTATGCATAAATACCAAAATTTGGAAAGAATACATAGCTTACTAAGAGAAAACGCTGAGAAGTTTCAAGAAGAAAATCAAGAGCTACACGAAGAAGTTTTTAAATTGCAGGAACAAGTGACAAAATTAGAACATGATTTAGAAATTGCATCTAAACGCAGTGAAATGTCAGACATGGTGCCTAAAGCGAAGTACGACGAACTAATCAAAGAATTGAACAATTTGAAAGATAGAAGAAACTCCAATCAAATACATCTAGATGAAAGTAATATAGATGATAATGCAAAAGGTGTCATAGAAGCCTTGAAGAGGGACATCAATGAACTGAGGCATAAGTTGTCGCAACACGAATCGGATGCTCATGATAATAACGATAACAAAATTGTTAAGTCAGACCGAATACTGCAATTATACAACAAATACATTAACTTTGATCTACCCGTAGATTACGTTGGAGAAATGCCTTCAGTTAGTGACAACGTCGCTTTACATAAATTAGAATCTGTATTCAGAACATTGAATTCATTTAAAAAAGAAAACGATTCTCTGGAACATAAACTATCAGAAAAAACTTTAGATTTCAATCATTTGCAGACGCAAATAGAGGATTTAACTACTGAGAATGATTATCTTACTACCGACATACAACATTATGAAAGGGAGTTAGATGAGATGAAGAAAAACAATGATTTTCTTATATCCGAAATCGCCGCCTTAAAAAACACGTCCAAGTTAGAACCAATCATTGAAACTCATGAAGACAACATCGTTACATTAGAAACTGAGTTGGCCGACAGTAATATGATGAATAAAACTTTTAAATCAAAAATACAAATGATAGAAAAGGAACTGCTTGAAGTGAATAAAGAGAAAGGCATACTCCAAGAAAGCTTGAATGATTTAAAAACGAAATATACATCGATGTTAAATGAGTTAGAAATGTGTAAAATGCAAACAAAATCTGTTGAAGAATTACAAAACAGTAGTAGCAAGAACGATTCCGCAAAAATATCAAACGAAGTTGATGACTTAAAAAAACGCTTGAATTTTGCCAGTTCCAAAAACGAACAGTTATCGATTGATATACATATATTAGAAAACGATAAAGTATTATTGACGAAAGAAGTGGATGATTTAAAGAATGAGTTAGAAATAAAGTTAAATTCGGTCAAAGAATTACAGTCGAAAAATATAGATGTGGAACAGAAACTGCGAGAATTAGAAGGTCAACTTCAAGAGGCTCATAGAAGTAGACAAGAGATTGAATCGGCCAAAACTTCGCTGGAAGAAAAAATGAAGCATCTTGAGGCTGAAATACTTTCTAACACAGATTTAGAAAAAGTTGTAAATGAAAAAACGAAAATCTTTGAGAGATTAGACCAAAGCCTTAAAGAAAATAGCCTGATGACTAGTAAAATAACTCAGCTTATGAAAGAAATTGAAAATCTAAGGACCAGAGAACAAGAACTAATTACAGAAAATAAGTCTGTCAATCAAAATACGATAACAGAATCACACAAAATCACTGCGCTCGAAAATACTATCCGTGAGTTAAAAGGTAAATTAAATGAAGTTGATATTTTATCCAAGGAAGTTTCAAATCTTAAAGAAGATAATGAAAGACTCAGAGGCTCAGAATTATCGCTCAAAGCCCAACTTATAACGACTGATACCAAAATCTCTGAATTAGAAACAAATTTAGAGAATTTAATCACAGACTTAAATGAAAAAGACACAGTAATTTATAATCTTAATACAATCATAAATGACGATAATGTAAAAATAGCGAATCTAAGTCAAAATACTACAGATCTAAATAATTTAGTACAAATTAAAACGCTGGAGTCAGATCATCTAAAGCACTCCTTAGAAGAACTAAACGATGAGGTGATTCTTAGGAATAAGGAAATATCGAGGCTAACTAAGCATTCTGATGAATTACAAAACCTTTGCACTCAATACAAAAGTGTAATTGATAGAAATAATCAAGAGATACAAGCATTAAAACAGTCAATACTAGAATATACAAAATTATGCGAAGAAAAGACGGAAATGGAAAATAATAATATCCAACTGCAAGATAATCTCGCAGCGAAAGACACAGAGTTGTCAGAGCTAAGATTGAAGTTGGAATCAATTGAAAAAACTTGCAACGAGTATAAAACCATGCTCGACAATGCAACCACAGAAAAGAATGATCTTATAAATCTAATCACTCTAAAACATAATGAAAGTATTCAGTATCATAACGAAATTCAGCGGTTGAATCAAGTACTGTTGGAGCAAACAGCTGAGTTTAAGAAAATACTTGCCGATAAAGATGCGTCAATACAGAATACTTCCAGTAATTGTCAAAACTGTGAAATACTGAACGTTAGCCTTAAAGAAAAGGATGAAATCATTATGTCACAGAACGAGACTATTAATACTCAAGAAAGGCTAAAATCGGAATTACAAATCAGTACTGAAACTATACGAAGCTTGACAAAGAAGTGTGAAGATCTGGATAAAAGTTTAACAATTCAATTGGAAACTGTTAAAAAATTGACAGCAGAAAACGCACAGGTAAGATTTCGCAATGTCCTTTCATTATTTATTAATGACAAATCCCTACTATACTACTTCGTTAATAATAACTTATGAGTAAGAATGACCACACATAAAACAAAAAGCTATAGATAAATATTATGATTTCAATCGATCATACATTTAAAAGAACATATTCAGCAATACAATTATTCGTAGGACATCATAAAGCTCAACAAAGTTGTTTTTCGTATTGCAGTTGTCAGAACAGGAACAGAATTCTACGAGAGAGTTGGAGCGGTTGCGTCATCACCTCATGGAGACAGAAGAGAACTACACGCAGGAGTTGATGATGTCAGAGCAGAAACTGAGCGAATGTCAAGTGAGACTCCACCAGGTTGAGGAGAGAGCTAAGCAGACGAGCACAGTATATACAAGCAACAGGTGAGCGGGTTTATTATAATTCACAAAATTTCAGACACCATTACAAATATGTCTAGGCATAAAATTTGTATTAGAAACATAAGACCAAAAATAATGACCATTGTTTGATATTGACAAACTTTTAGCTATTGTTACTATCGCGTTTTTTTTTTAATAAGATGAACTCTTATTGAATTACACTTTTTTGTAATGTTACATATTTTTGTTGATATAGAAAAGAGAATATAGAAAATATAGAGTTAGGTGAAAAATGAGAACTTGGCTGGGTACGTCCTTCCCAAACAGAACACTGTTATAATAAGGCGTTGAACTTCAGAAGTTTGCCTTCAGAACTACAAAATATTATTACAATATTTTTACAATAGATTATGAAAGATTCTTGTACTAGTGATTTTTTTGCAGTAAGCGTTGAATTTGTTATGGTTCTCAATCTTACGGTTAAAAATGACTAATTCCAGCATTCGAGCAAACCAAGAAGTAGAGACTCTACGGAATCAGATCAAGCTATTGGAGAGACAGCGCGAGGAAGTGCAGACGAAGCTGAGTGAAGCAGACGACGCTCGGAGTAGGAGTGAAGCGGCCCTGACGAACCTGCAAGTAGTTCTGGAGCAGTTTCAATTGGGTGTGTATTGAATGGAATGTTTTTATAATAAAAATTATGGCATATGAGCGAAAAGTAAATAGGATTTAAGAATCAGTGATGGATCAGTATAAAAGCACTAAGCGTCGATATTGTATGACTATTTGTTGTGTATGATAAGCTTTCGATCGACGGTGCAGGGTCTTTACCTGTCTCAATCTTTGTAAAAGATGTATTTTGGGAGAATAAATAAATAAATATAATAATTGGGGACTGGAGTAAGATTTCTAAATATTAAGCCACTTTGGAGGAAAGCGAACTCAAATTCAAACCAATTTTTGTTTGTTTTGCATTATTATTCTATCGATTATAAAAGTTCTGTATTAGTTGATGGATAACGCTTTGATCATTATGAGTCTTTATCTATTCACAAAAGATGAACATGACAATTTTGTACAATATTACAGATTAAGGACAAATTATACATGTAGAGTAATAATTTCATTCTAGACAAGGAACGCGATATATACAACGCGACAGAGAGAATAAGAAACCAGATGGAGACCGTCAAACAGGAGAATGACAATTTGAGACTCGAGATGGGGAAGCTGAATGCTAAGCTGGAGGAATCTATAGCCGGGCTCCAAGCCGCAACGCGACTTGGAGACCAGGTTGAGACCAAGACTGCTCAGATTAATGATCTAAAGGAGCAAGGTAAGGAGAATAACCTAAATACAGATATAGGACGGTAGAATAGATGAATGTGATGCATTTTTGAAATGACTTAAGTTGGTTGATTGGCATTTGATTTTTGTAATTTTAATAATGTAGATGATTGTGTTTTTTATAAATCAATTTGTTATATTGTTGTTTATTATTACTGAATGTGTTACAGAGGTGTTTATTAGTGAGCGAATTACAGACGACGCAGATCATATTGAATTTTCTTTAAGTAAATTTATTGGAGACCCCACAATTTAATTTTATACGTTCTATCGGTACCTAACAAGAAATGTTTTCATTCATTGGTTTAAATGCTTATAGCTGGAGATGAAGTTCGGTCAGATTCCTTATTTCTAATTATTTGAATTTCGAATTCGAATTATTCCTCTTTTTTTAAATTTTTGATATAACAATAACATCATTAAAGTATTCGAACGTATTCGAACTGATTTTATCTTTTTCAAAATTTTCGTGTTGTCTGTTACTCGCCGTAACTTTTAAAACAATCGCCTTAGCATCATCTGAATAGTACGAGTAGATCCTATTGATACTTAGATATAGATTGAGCATTAGAAAAATCAAAATTAGCAGGGCACGTAGTCATTATAAACAATGTATGTTTCTAAAACGAAAGTTTTCTCTAGTGTTCGTATTTAGTGGTTTCAAGTAACGCAGTGACGTGTGCGACGTTTGGCTAAATATCAGCTGGTAATTCTGGGGTTTGGACTCCCAGGCTACCAGTTGGTATGCAGTTAGATGCCGTTGTCCAACGATTGTTGGTTAAACCAATATAACATTGATACACGTAAGTCTGGACTGTGCTGTCGCTGTCGTGTGCAAATTGTTGTTTTTTGTTCGTTCTATCAAAAGCTTTCGATATGTCTCTCGATGTTGCAACGCGTTAAGTAAATCATCTAATCAATATATCACGAAGTCAGACTTATTTATATTACTCAAGCTAAAATAAACTATAAGATCTACATTTTTGATCTTTTGTTAGTGAAAATTTTCACCTACTAGCATTGCTAATTGCATTTGAATTCAGTTAAGTATAACATTATTTCTTACTACATTTCCTACGTTATTTACTTGTTGAAAATGAGATCGAAAAATGAAATTTTTCGCAAGTTTTTCAATTCTCGTTTATTTCATGCATGCTTTCTCCATTAGCAAATCATAAAGATTTCTTATAAGAACTTTAGATGTAAAAACATTGAAGATTCATGACAACCCAAAGCTTATCAGCGGAATAAAGAAAGAAGAGCTTAAAAACCGTGCTTCGGTCTAATCTCATTTGGTAACTGTGAGATTTTATCACGCCGCGGCCACCTGACCGTTGACCGTTAACAATGAGGAAGCAACTTGAGACAATTCTCTAAAGAAGCCAATTTTAGAGAACTCATTATCTAGAAGCTAATTTTAGAAAACTCATCGTGACCGATTAGGTTTTAGCGAAACACGTTTCAGTGTGATGTGAGTTTAGATTCTCCTAAGCTAAAACTCATCTTTAGAGTGCTCATTGTTATAAAACTCATTGGGATGTCGTTGATGGTCGGCGAGGCCACGTTACACTCAGATTACCATATGGGGTTTGATTGCGGCGCAGGTTTCGCAACGTGTCGTCCTGTGTTCTTTTTTTCACCATTTTTTTTGCTTGTAATTTTTTTTTTCATTTATCTGTCAATACTTTTGCATGCGTAATTTTACTAGTCGATCTATTTTATTTTGAAGCTATAATTATTATAAGTTGAATGTTGAATGCAAACTTACGTTTATATAAGCATGCAAAAGTTTTGAAAATTACTTTTGTTACCATCGAGCACGTAGTTGTAATTTTTATTGCACATTATTTTTGTTATTTTGAATGTTGACGTTGTATATGTATGTGTTGCCAGTTTCTTGCTTCGAAGGTTATTTTTTAAAGTTTACAAATGTACAATTTACATTTTTAATTCACCAACAGAACTTTCCAAGAATTTCGTTAGTCAGTCCTATGATTCATTACGATTGTGTAATATATGTGGATCAATGACCAATTAAATGTATTACATATTACACATTTTAATACATTTATCATTATTTTAATTCTACTTAACTCGAAAATATCTAAAAAACTCAGATCAAAACTCAGATATTTTTATTTATTTAAACTTGTTGTACCAATTAAATAAGATGATAACAAAATTGGACTCTGCTGTAAGCATACTTGAATATACATTGCATACTCGTATATTTTAGATGCCCTTCATTTAATATATACTCGTATCTTCTAAGCAAGAAAGCGTTTTTTCTTTGTTTTTTTTTGCCGTTGTGTTTGATTCCGTTTTGCTGTTGCCTCAACCCAGTAGCTGATTGAGTAGAACTAGAAGACATCGTTGGCCGCACCGCTTCTGAGTATTACTTCAGGTACTGGTATGATAAGGGAGGCGAGGTCCACTGTCGCTCGTCTGATGCCACCAACGACGCCCCCGCCTTGACTCTTACACTTCGTTTACTACAATGCGTCGATCTCATTGCGCATATAACTCATTGCACTACAGTAGATTGTCTCGAATCCATCGCATGAGTTTTAACTCATCGGGATGCGCAGCATTAATCTCGATATTCGATAACTAGCTATGGTTATGGTGTAGGGCTTAACAATCGAGAGATCATGAGTTCGGTCTCACACACCTATCGGAATATCGGAAGAACTAAAGCCATTCTTAACATAAACCGCCGAGTTTAGCTGGATGGGTTAACCAAATTAGTTTGGAAAGTTACGAGAAAGTTACCAATTATTATCAATAGGCAATCGTCAATAAGAAAACTCATCGTCACAACGCCGATGTTATGATTATGAGTTTAGAAATAACAACGAATATTCGTATATACCTCACACAAGTGCACAAACATCTGTGTGTGTGTGATGCGGTTTATGGAATTCGACATCCCCTATTCGGTATCCCGGGATCCCATCCAGTTTTCCGTTATTCAAGTCCCGGGATCGAATTCCCTGGTGATGAGTCGAGGCGTGAGCGCTCGTGGTGGTGCGGAGTGGGCAGTGCCTCCGGGCCTCCCGCCCAGTGGCTGAATAATACTTTGAAGTTGTGCGCGCACTGTCGACGCGCCCCGATGGATTTGCATCGTGTAGTGTTTGGTGAGATTAGATTAGTGTGTTATTACCCTGTTTTTATATTTTTTGATTTAAAAAAAATAATTTTTCTTGTTTTTTTTTTTTATTTTTTGTCGGACGAATGAATTAGGCCACGTTAGTCATTTATTAATTTTATAGTATTATAATACATTTTGATATAGCATTAACTTGGTAGAGTTCTAAACAGGTATGTAATTCGAAGGTGGCCTAGTTTTTTCTCATATGTAACTTTTTTTTATGTTTTCCATTTTTTTCTTTTTCTTTATTATCTGGAGTATATTTGATTATTTTTTAGTGCCCATTATATGATTGTTATTTTATAGATTTTTGTGCATACTATTATTACTTTATTCGTGTAATATTTCATGTATCTTCCCAATATCAAGAAAGAAAGACTACTAACTGATATTATGTAATTTTTTGTGTCTACAAAAATTAAAAATATTTTTAACAATTTAATTTGCCTAATAAACTTAAACGATATAATATTCTTTAGTTTAGAAATATTTAATTTCAAAATTTAATAAAATGTATTTCTTTCGTTCCAAATATTTCTTTTTGTAACTTAAATCAAAATGCAAAAATGATTTGGTATGAAAATTAAATTGTTGTAAAAAAAAATATTTAAATTTTTTTTAAATTTTTGTTTTAATTTTTTTTCTGTATAACCCTGCAGTGCGTACCCTCCAGACATCAGTCGCCGCTGCAGAGGAGAGATACTACAACGCGATATCCAACCAGCAGGACAAAGTGGACAAGAATCTGGTGAAGAACCTGGTCATCAACTACGTGACCACCGCTGGCCAGAGCAGCATGAACAGGTGAGTTTCAGGGTTTATTTACTACATATGTTACATGTTATATTCACATATAATTATATTACGTGACGATGCGAGGGCAGTGGGGGGTTAAGGCGGAACTAAGTGTTGCGGTGGTACTAATTAATATGATTACGTAATTTGACAGTTTCCTACTTAACATTTTATTAATGCTACGTTGCTGTAAAGTTTCATCTATATCCGTTCATTAGTTTTTGCATAATAGACTAACAAACATCCTCACAAACTTTCAGATTTATAATATAAGAGATATCACTTTCCTCCCCTCTTTCTATCTCCCCACCCCTCTCCCCCCCTATCCTCCGCTCTCCTCTCTCCGTCTCCAACCAAGACCAGTCTCTATAACAGCGTGTGCGTACGTCCACCGCCAGGGTGCAGGTGCTGCGCGTGCTGTCCACGGTGCTGGACTTCAACCAGCAGGAGTGCGAGCGGCTCGGGCTCGTGCGCTCGTCCGGCAACCAGGACAGCCTCGCCGCGGAGTTCGTCAAGTTCCTCCAGAACGAGTCGAAGCCCCGCGCCCCGCTGCCCGACATGACGGGGCTCCAGGCCGGCGGTCGGGCCTCGGTTTCCTCCTCGAGGAAGAGTTCCACTGTCGGTGAGTTGGTGATAGAATAGAGAGATCGATTGAGTGATTGATTGGTGGAGATAAATTGAGAATTTATTACTTTTTTTTTATAACTCATCTATCTAGGAGGTAGATAAGCCACCTGATCGTAAGTGGTAACTGCGCCCATGGACATTTGTAATAAAGTCATGATAAGATCGAAGTTATTTCTTGGGTCCATCACAAACGTGTTGGTACCCATGAGGACTAAGTTGGTACGCCTCGGTCTAGTGTCTCCCTTGCCGCACCCTTCAAACCAGAACACAGCAGCAAGAACACTGCTGTTATATGGTAGAAACAGGTGTGGTGGAAGTGCCTCCGGAGTCGAACCGATAAGGTTATAACACCTTAAAATCTTTAAATCATTATAAGTTATCATAAGTCATCAAGTTAGTTTCATTATAACTTGCTCAGCACTACATCTACCTACTGTTTAACGAGACAGGACAATTAGTTTGCCAGCATAAATAAATTCTAGTAGTAGCACATAAATTTCTCTAAAACCTGATTCGATTGTTTCCAGGTCCACCAGTGATCGAGCTAGGCCATCGCAGAAACCCCTCGGCGGGCTCCAACAACCTGCTCTTCCAAAACCTGGAAGCGCTGGAGACAGCTTCGCAGAAGTCGACGGAATCGGAGTCCAGGGTTATACCAGTGGGGTTGGACACCGGGGTCAACCAGACGAGGAACAACGAAGGTTCCATACTAAAACACGTATTAAAGGACATGTGATGGCGGTGAAGTTTCAATCTTGAAGTGTAGCCTTGGCTTTCAATCGGATACGATAGATAAGTTGAGCCTCCGTTCCCGCCACGCATTGGAGCAGTGTGGTGAAGTATGAGGAGATCAGTGCCGAGCTGTGGGCCATAGAATCTTGTAGATCACGCGCAGCTAGTTGGGTGTATCCGCTAGTGGCATTTGTACCCGCTTCGTGGAGGGCACGTCAAGAGCCTGGTTCCGGTTGTCGTCGATAGACAATCGTTAAACCTTGTCGGAGTCCAATGAGGATTTCAAAACATGAGACAGACTGGTTGGCCATTGATCAGTACTTCCGCCAACGCGTTGGAACAGCGTGGCGGGGGTTGCTCTATGCCTTCCCCGGTTTTGGGGGGAAATATAGTATTCCACCACTTTACTATTAAAGATACAAGTATGTTTCGCTTCCGAATTTTAAGGGTACAAGAAAAAATCATAATATTATGCCACGGCATTCATGAGACATTCCAAATTGAGATTCACTATGCCATCTTAACGTGCTATTCTAAATAATTAATGAGGAGACTAAAAACTAAGATTTCAATTGTTTGATATTGCACGGAGAGCCGAAATGATTTTCATACTCCCAAAAAATAAATGGGAGAGAAAGATCAACTGCTTATATCATTAAATAAAAAAGAAGCGGCAATAGCCCAATGGGTAGTGTGACGGACTGACGATCGAGAGGTCGTGGGTTCGACCCTCACTTCCCCATTGCACTATTGACGTGAACCCACTCCTAACTCCTAGCCTTTCAGCTTGGCTGGAGGGGTTAACAAGTTCTTAATTATGTATTCATATGCTAGTAGTTTAAAAAACATTCAAGCTCTTATTGTTGTTATTTGAGTATAATTATAATATAAATCTATAGCTTCTCATCTTTGTTTTTATTTCGAAGGTTTATTTAAATTTTGTTTTTTTATTTACAGGTCTTTCAATGGGAGCGCAGCATCCAGGACACAATTTTGTCCTCGTTCTTCTGGGGATACATCGTGCTGCAGATCCCTGCGGGGATGCTGGCCGGCAAGTTCGGAGGAAAGTTGCTCATCTTCATCTCAATGCTCATCACTGGCATTGTCAACTTATTTGTTCCTTTAGCTGCTGACATGGTAAGACCTATTTAACTTAAGGGTAGCACCTCAGTCACACCTATTTCTGGCTCACAGTAGTATTTGGTCTATTTTGGTTTGAAGGTCTTAAGGAAGATATACTTAACGAGGCATATCTTGGTACTCAGCGTTAGAACATCTGTTGTCGGCTTTATATAGAAATTTGATCCTATTTGGAGTATACAAGAGATACTTTTCTTGTATATCTTTATCGAATTATCTATTCAGAGACCTATTTTAATAATAGGGCGAAAAATTGTAGATTCCACCTCTACGTGTAAGAACATGTAATATGTATGTTTATTCATTGTGTACGTTTTAAACAACTGAATGTACATTTTTTTAATAACCTCAAACAATAGCTACCGTATGTAACGACTCAAAATTTAGATATTTTTTTCAGTTATTGTGCAAGTACCCTCAAATATTTATATAAGAAAAAAATTACAATGTACCTTCTCTGAAAGAAGCTTGCATTGCATTGCAAAACGTTGACTTTTTTCTATGAAGTTTGGTTTAAATAATTAACTTGGATAGAAAAGTTAATTTATATTATCACAATATAAACTTATTTAGAAAATATATCGATACATTATAAATCCAATCAGAAACATAAACTTTATTTATGACACGATCAATCAAATTAATAATAAAACATTGTTCAGCGCCGAGGGAATGCGCGAGAATCGAAAGATGAGGTTGAAATTCTGTGAAAGTTGTTAGTTTGTTAAGACTTGATTCCTTGGAGATACAACTCCTTAGTTAGGTGTGGATATCGAAATTAGGCAGAAATTCTAATAGAAATACGTATTTCTCGTAACAATTGTGCATGTAGCTTGTTAGCGTTAACGACAGTCGCGTCTGTGCCATAATGTTGCCAAAAAAGTGATAGCATTTGAAATTGTCCTCTATTGTACAAGAATATCTTTTTTTAAATAAATATTTTATCGAAGCCCCATTAACATAATTAATATAAAAATAAAATTTAATCTGTTGAAAAAGTATAGTGGCCAAATTTGTATTTTACTTTACTTTTTCTATCAGGGAGACTGGATGGCAGTTTGTGGATGTCGGATAGCCATGGGTGTTGCCCAGGGCTTGCTTTATCCTAGTCTTCATGGATTATTGGGTCAATGGTCTCCAGCCTCTGAAAGAAGTCGAATGGGCACCTTCGTCTATGCAGGTAAGCATCTGAATTATCTGTTACCAATTCCACTGGTATAAGTCAATTTCAATTTTCTGTGCGGTAAAATATACCCGAATAATCGCTTTAATTTGATAAAACCCATGATTTTGATGATGAAAGAAATGAAAATGAAATGAATGATGAATTCATAATACGTGATGTTTTCCTCAGGTGCACAACTAGGAACAATCATCGAGATGATGACAGCTGGTATTTTATCAGCTGGTCCCTGGGGTTGGCCTTCTGTGTATTACGTGGCTGGCATCACTTGCTTGGCTTGGTCTGTTCTATGGTTCATATTTGGTGCCTCCACGCCCGGATCCAGCAGGTGGATATCGAAGGAAGAAAGGAAATATATCGAGATGAACGCTGGATCACTGGATATTACCGAACAAAAGGTAAGATTTTGTTATCTTTTAAAAGTACGAATAAAACTTCATGTAAAATTAATAATATACATTATAAATGTATTTTGTTCTTGTTTACAGAAAATGACAACACCATGGAAGGATATTTGGACTTCTCTTCCCTTCTGGGCCATCATCTTGGCACATTGCGGTCAGAGTTTAGGTTTTTGGACTCTTCTTACAGAGATCCCCTCATACATGAGCAAAGTTCTTGGAGTTGATATTAAAAACGTAAGTACCACGTTAGATTAAATGACATTATCAGAAAACAAATTATGTTATTCATTTCTTTCAAATTGTTTGTGATTTGAATTCATCTTAATTAAAGGAATAGGTAGTTTCAAAGAATATGAAAACGAATTGATATATTTCATAAACTATTAAATATTTGTTCAAAAACTATTTTTTCTATTTGAAGAAAATAACCAACGTGTATAAATACAGATATAATAGAATATATGGAAGATAATAAGGAGAACAATATAGACAACAATTGTATTATCTTCTAGAACGGTCTTCTATCTGCTCTACCCTACGTCGCTATGTATTTCCTGAGTTTCTTATTCAGTTGGACAGCTGACTTCCTCGTCAACAGAAACATTGTTTCTTTGCCAGTGGTCCGAAAAATTTTCAACACTATCGGTAAGAATGAAATTCATAACGTAACATTTTTTTTTATATATCACAATATTATCTTTAGTTTAATTAATAAATCATTGAGTGACTGTATCGTAGTTAAAATAGTAGTAGTAAGTAAATAAATAGGCACAAAACTAAGAAATAAAATCCCGAAAGCTTCTGTCCATACCATACCGTACCATACTGTACCATACGAACTAATCTAAAGACGAACCTAATGATACTTCTCAAATTAAAATCTCTTAAGCGGCATCCATCAAATCTATCAGCATACTAAAGAAATAGCACCCTATGATCTAGTTCTATCAAATTATCGTTTGTTTCTTATTAATTTATTCACAGAACACGTTATTAACGGGTTTATGCTAAAACATTACATGCATATAGAATTTATTGTAATCTACATCATATACTCGTACTTATGACACACTTATATTATTTTTATTTTCTTCTTACAGTCAATTGTTTTTATTTCTTCCTTTTCTAACATAATTTACTATCTACTACATAATTACTTCTTTAAATTATTTTTAGCTTTCTGGGGTCCCGCAGCAGCGCTGCTCGCCCTGTCTTACCTCCCGGCTGGTCATTTAACCATCGCTGTGGTCATATTGACCATCACTGTTGGTCTAAATGGTGCTCACTATGTTGGTTTCCTGGTAAGTATTTTTCGTTTTATCATTACTATGATGAGAATATAGAGAAATTGTCAGAAAATCAATTTATGAAGAATATTTTTTCTATATAGTAAACAATTGGTTTAAATAAAAGATAATTGATACGTATAAAATGATACTCTAATCATACATGTTGAAAAAATTAAATTATTTGGAGATCTTGTTTCAATACTTAAGATAGTTTTTTGGCGAAGGATAAAAATGCGTATACAATTTCATGATGTTTAACAAAGTTATAACATATTATATTGTCATCATTTTCAGATCTCTCACATCGACCTGTCCCCAAACTTTGCGAGTACTCTGATGGGCATCACCAACGGCTGCGGCAACATATTCTCCATCATGGCACCTTTGAGCGTTTCACTTGTTGTTAAAGACGAGGTAAAATGATAAATGAGTACACAGATACACTGAAATATACTCGTATATAGGATTTAACGAATCAAGATTAAATTTTTTATTTTTATTTTATTTAAGATGAATCTTATAATTATTTATACAAGATTTTTCACTGATTTTTGTTCACTGTTATAGTTTATAAATCTTCTGGTTTATTGTCAGGTGAAAAAAATAAGTCAGAATAGGATTCGACCATTAATATATAAAGAGCGTCATTTTTGCATGCTTTATTAGCTTAAATTGTTATCTATTAGAAATATGCTATTAAGACAAGACACACGACAGTCTATCCGCCAAGCTCACCAAGTGACGATTCGGCATATAAATTAATAATATTCTATAAAGGTATGTTGTTCATAATACTTTCTAAATGTACTGTTTTCTTCACAGACAAGTGCATCAGAATGGAGGAAGGTGTTCTTCATCTCGATCGCTTTCTACTTCCTCAGTAACCTGTTCTTCGTCCTGTTCATGTCTGGCAGGATTCAGGATTGGAATGAGCCCAAAATCAACGGTTCTATTGGTATGTATGAAATATTCTTAGTCTAAATATTACATGTCGTTAAAGTCAAAGTAGAGAATAAAAGTGAAAATACTTGGAGCTGTCCAATACCTTTGTTTCATCTAAGTGATATATTTTACCATCAAATATATAGATTTAATCAAAAAATAAAATAAACTGGTATCAAAGTCATATTTATTTATTTAAACAAAATAAATGACTAAATTGATGTTACACTAATGCTACATAACACAGTACTAGAAAAAAGATATCATTAAAATGAGTGTATTTAGACTTGTAAAATATCCAGGTATTAGTATAATATACAATTAGAAAACTAAAATATTTTTTATTGATACAAACACATTTAACTTTGCAGAAAACGGTATTAAGGCAGAAGAAAAGAAAGAGTCTGATAAGAAGAGAGAAGGCGAGCACAAGTTCTGAACACACAATCCAAAGGTTTTAGTGCAACTAGTCATTATCTTTTACGGTATAGACCTACTGTGGTCAAAACGTAGCAACTTGGAAAGCAGTACCTGATCCAAGCTGATGCCTGACTTTTAATAACATAACATTATGACAAAACGAACATGAATCCTTCTGATGTTAAGTGCTCACTGCCGCCCATGGACATCTGTAATCACTCTCAAAAATCGAAATTCCATCTAAGGTCGACAACAGATGCGTTGCTATCAAAGAGGACAGAGTTAGAAAGTCTTGTTTAGTGTCTTATTAAACCAGAACGTCAGTCTGAAAACACATAAGTTATAAAGTAGAAGCAGGCGGTGATGCTTTTGGACTCGGAGACTAAGAAACTTTCTCCCACCTTGGACTCATGATAATAGGAATAATATAATGTACAAGATATAGTAAAATCTGGAACACTAAGTGTCGAGCGTGTCAAATGTAATAAAACCAAATGTTGTTTGTTCACATAAAATTTAATTAGAGAGCTTCTCTGTGATTTTACAACTACATTTTCTCATGCTCATGGAATTAATTATATGATATCAGTTTTCAAACTGTCCTATTAATATTTTGTCTGCTTTTCTATCTTTCGGAAATAACATGATCGGTTTAGCTACTTTATAGATTAATTGGAACAGCTTAACCGATTGTAATGGGACTTCACTGAAAGATAAAGAGGTATTAGGGAAGTGTATGTGTTATTAGA
>DWGW01000070.1:0-21020 GCA_018247775.1 Udranomia orcinus
GGTGACCAATACTTCTGCAAGTGGGTACAAAGTTTGCACAAATCTCACAACTTTTACATCCAAATGAGGTAATTATGAATATAATTATGAATGTGCCAAATTATGTTAATTAAATGTTATCCTAATTGAACAGGTTTCTCAGGTAGAAAGAAACTTTACTTTTTTAATGAACATTTAAACGGAATTTATTTTTATAGTACTAAATGTTGTGTAAAATGAGAAAGAAATAGAGTAGGTATATGAACGTGGATCTGAATGGGTATAGTTTAAAAACGCAATATTTCTAAAGTTTTGTGTTCCTATGTTAAACGGCCTATGCCTTGTTTATCGGTAATTACTGCAGCTTGGAGACATCCACATCTAAGCCAAAGCAGAAGTCATTTAGTATTTCCAAGGATAACATGCCTCTATCATGCGAGAGGCTCCCTAGCAACACATTCTTCTCATCAAATATTTCTCAAACGAACAACTTTTCCGAGTAAGAGTCGGACAAATCACTTGCAAGAATCCTTAAAATCATCATTAGTCCGTCTACGAATCGTGCGTGCACGACGGCGTCACACGAAGCGTTTACCAAATCTTGTCGCCGGCAAGCGTGGTCATTCGAAAGGTTGGCACCTCAACACACCTGCAACGGACATTCTCGCGGCAATAGCCGAACTTATCGCGCTGACGCAACCCAAACAGGATCCACCTCCCAACAAAAACGTCCACGGTCACTATTTCGAAACTCGTGCGCACCTAAATAGAGAAAGGCATCTATGTGCTGGTACATCATTTGTAGCTCCGCTAGTCAACCCACGGGGTACGGGGTGAATGCCCTTAATGTCCTCCGTCCTCCTCGAGCATCGCTCCCTCCCGTTCTAGCGCGCGAGAATCCCTCTTCTTTTGACTTTGAAAAGAGGGCACGTATTCGCGCGCAGCGGCCCGTTTACCACCCAATTTTGAGCGCGGTAAAGTCGGTATTCGCTTACGGATTCTGTATCTGTGTTGAGTTAAGGGTGTGTGCGCACGCGCATTGCGTTTGTATTCAAATGAGGACAGTGCGTTCCGCGCCGAAGAGCACTATGATTGTACTTTTTTAGTCGGTAAGCCGTAATCAGCGACAAGGAAATGAGCATCCTTAAGGGTGGCAGACGTCATCGACCACTCGGCCATGTATTGGAGACACGGACTCGTAAATACTGTAATTAGACGTCGCGTACTGGCGGCGTGGTTAACGCTTTTAATCAACGCGTCTGTAGTACTAATGTACTGGACTTGGTAAGCATCAAATACATCTAATGGGTCACATGGTCTCTACCATCTCTACATATCGTTGATGTTTGTATATTTTTTTAAATACTATTTATTTTGCAGATTGTAAATTATGTAAGGATCAGCGATTCTTATGTAAACATACTTAAATAGAAATTTTAAAATATTTGCCTACGGCGCTTGCACAAGGTAAAATTCAATAAATATATTAACAGGAGTATGAATCTAAGGTTACGGAAAGTATACGCCCATTTCGTAATGTATTTTAAACCAAGGTACAAAACAATATTAGTAGCTGTTTTTATGTAACGTGATATAGTGGTATAATATATTTTATGTGATTGTCATTTAGTTGTCTATCACATACTTGTATATTACCGGGTGGATATTTGAGACTAACGAATTTTGTACTGTGATGCACTTAAGACTCAATCCACTGTTCTTAAGACTGTATCTCTGTGAGGAATACAAGTCATGTCATACTCGTCTTCTATCTAAGTGCAATTATTTCGAACTGACTAAATGCGAGTTGATCAAATTAATATCCCTCTACTAGTTATCCTTGCGGTAGGAAAATTTTGATATTGTATGTGTGCCAATGGATTTACAAAAGGAATTCGATAATAAATCGGGACTTCAGTTCAAGAGCAGTGGAAGTAACCAACTGAATTATTGCAGCATCAAGTCAAGGTCATATTCATATAGATCTTTGTTACTTAGATATTAATCAAACTGAGAAAGACATCTGACCTTAGAATTACTAATATATAAACCACTGGGTAATTAAGGAAATATATACAACTTGAAGCTACGATGCCACAAACAGACGAATGAACTTTGTTCATTTTACAAAAAATGCTTTAATATATGATACATAATATACGTTTTATTCGACAACAATCTGTTCAAGAAAATTTAGATTCCAACTTTCTTGAAGATTGTTGTTGTGTTGTTACATTAAACGAACAAATTTATACATACTTTATAATGTTTCCAAAGATTGCAAAACGTCTCCTTAAGACAGTGCCAAATTTATACTATTATGAGCCACTATGAATACGTATATGAGTGATAGTAATACTACGAATGGTAATTGTGAATGATAATTATGTGTGTGTATTTGTGTGTGAAGATGTGAGCCTCAATTTACATTTAAAACAATTTTTTTATAACTATAAACACAGCACAGACTCTAAATAATTCTTGTCCGTACCTTGTCTGTTGTAGTTTTCGATCCATTGTTAGTAATTCCTTATTAGTATTAAAACATGATTCTTAACATTTTTTAATTTCGCGTAAAGTACTAAGAACAATTTTTTCCTACTTAACTCATATTCGAATAATATGCAACTTGCATGCAAAGTTCGACCTTTGGAATCAATCGGCTCGCTACAACATTTGCATATTATGAAAAGCTGTTCATTAAATAAGGGTGGTTACACGTGTACTCGCGAGGCATGTTCAAGGTCAACGCTCTGCCTCGCTCATATCGTCGATCACTACCGTATCAAAACCGTAATTCTTGGGTGCATTGTGTGCCTTACGTCATGCGGTATAGTATGCTGAAGTTCTTTACCAGGTGTGAGGTCCCAGCGCATTGACATTGATATGAAGAAACAATTAACCTGAGGTTTCTACAGCGTTGACACTTATATGATCTGAACCTATGAAGAGTGCCTAAGGAGTGAACCTGAGAGAATCTTAGTAGAAGCGTTGTTTCTCTAGAGGACTGCACCATATCCCTCCATGTTTCAATGGAAGATGTATTGATACAATTTCGAATGATACCTCTTAAAATAGGTATAATTTTAGTTCATCTATGTACTGAAAAGTGCACAGTCCGTTAGCTACATTAACATGAGTTTTACTATATCGTATAATTTTAACCCAAGCAATTATCTAACGTAGTCGACTATAAAAAGTATCTAACTTAACCCCTCTGATACTAAAAGTCAGCGACAGAACCGTAATTAGTCTGTGATGATTAAAATATACATAGAATGATCTTGATGATCTTGTGGAAGCAAATTGGAAAATATTTTATTCTTTGATAAATTCACCAGATGAACTCTCAAGGGGAATTTTATGTTGATATTTTTTTTAAACATACAGCTGGTGATTGGAGCCGGATGAGTGTATTGACTGACACGCGGTTTTCTACGCTACAACTTGATTTTAACAAAGGGGACGGTAATAGGGAAGTTGGAGGGAATGGTCCCGAGGGTTCCGTTTATCCCCCCGTAATTCAACGTTGACAAAGAATCTTCCCAGTCATTAGGTCAATAATGTCTTTTCAACGTTCATGTAAGTTAGTAGAACACTGGAATAAAGAAACATGAAAATTTTAAAAGGATTTTCATAGAACTTTCACCGTTGGCACAACAACGAGAATTGTTTATGTTACAGTTTATGAACAGTTTATATACACAAAGAGATTACATGGAAAAAAAGGAGGAACAGTTTGTACAAAGGTACCGCTTATTTTATTATAAAATTTCTTCCAGCATACCTGGGACTGGACAGGGAATACGAAAAGCGAATTATGTGAACATCATCATATTGTTCTAAATACCTTCAAGTAAAAATGATTCTCGAAGGTGCTAGACAGGAGCCTTAATCAATGCCGATCGACAACCTACAAATCGATACCACGGACTTTGGAAATAGCCGCTGGACCGCAATATTTTTGTATCAAACAGCACACTCCTTTTGGCTACTGATAAAATAGACACTATTTTAAAAGTATTTCAAAAACGAAATTCTACTATCTCTACAACTTTTGCATAAAAATAACAACATTCGAAACATCTCATATGATGTTACGAGCATTTCGGCGTAACAAAACCACACAGCTATCAAGTGGTTACAGCGGCCATTTTATTATTATAATCTACAAATGCATCCAACCCTCGGTAGGCATAGATATAATAAAAATAATAACGAATACTGGCGCATTGCCGATGACCTATTTAATGTCCGCGCTCGGAATGCAAAAATAGGAAATGCTGAAAAACGTTGTAACCCAGGTCAGGTGTTCGGCATGCAGCTAAAGTGTAGCTATACACACATATATTCGTAAACCCAAAGCTTTTACATTACTGTAAACGTACCATTGAATGATATGAGATTTTATTTTAGTACTCTCATTTTATTTTAGGCCTTAAATAATTTTACTAGGTACCACAAATGTATTGCAACTTCTCTTCTCAACGTTGTATATGTTTTTCGTTTAATCGCATTACTTTATTTTTAATTAAACTTTTTGTACCACTTTTGTTTTGAATATTGTCAAGTTCATTCAATACTTTCAAAAAATTGATGAATCATTTACATACAAAACCTAAGCAAGATATGTATTATTGGACGGAGCCATTATACTTTTATCGTAATCATGTACGCCTGTCGGTCTATCTTCGAGCTACAGAATTTTTCCACAGTCTTCTATTTAAAGCAATACAAAGATTTTCGTGATGTAGGAGTGTAGAAAACTATATTTATGTTTGTTAACTAATTTTATATGTAATTATCAACCTGGTGTGCAAATAAAGAGTATTTGTATTGTATTGTATATTTTTTTATATTATTAGATTTTACATGTTAAAATAAAAGTAGCATTGCATTGCAAATCTCTGTACATTTTCCAATTGATCACACAACATAATATCATACGTAGTACTAATCCTTCTTCGCGGTATTACTAAGATATTTATTGCATCATCAAAACCAACAGTAGTACTTTTTTCATAAATTGTAATTACAAAGAAATAGCAAATAAGATAGATGTTAACGGTTGTCTACTTAATTAGTTTTAGCAAATTAATTACACTATCATAAAACATCATGAAATGAAACAAATGAAAACTTATAAAAGTATCTATAACATAAAGTCTCAAAGGTTATGCATAAATAAATGAGTAATTTACGTCCCTTCGATATAAATTAATTCAAATTAAACAAAACTTATTATAATAAATACGAGAGCTGAATTGGTTCAATGATATCACTACCGGGTGGCGCCAATACCCATTTATGACATAATATGAACAGAAATTCATCAGAAACATCGTTGGACGCTCCTTTATCGTCTCATCTAGTCACGAGAACGTGTAACTAGTGGCGAATGGTGTGTCAGCTAGCGTCACCAGGCCCCAGGTGAAGTAATACAGGACATCTTGTCAACTCTCAGTTGTGTTCAATCGCGTCCAACTGTCGGCGATCGATAACGGTTAGTCGTCTCGAATATGTACTGATCAATAAGTCATTTGCTCCTGTTCTACAGCTCCCAGATGTAAATACACTTTGGAGTGTAGTCCCACCTATTACTTTTTTTTTTTAATTAGTAGCATATCAATACATACTAGTAATTTTGTTAACCCCTTCCGCTAAGCACGAAGGCTTGTGTTAGAAGTGGGTTTACGTCAATAGTGCAATGGGGGAGTGGAGATCGAACCCACGACCTCTCGATCGTAAGTCCGACACACTACCCATTGGGCTATTGCCGCTTCAAAATCTAAGTAGTGTATCTACCCAACTAGTCTCAGGGTACTATATATATATATATATACCTATTGAAAAATATAATAAGGACGATAATAAGGATAATTGTAGTCAGATACAATTTGGCACTCATTGTAACAATACCTTAGTGAAAAGAAACATAAAAACAAAAAAGGATTAAACAGCATTTATCTCATAAGCTTCATAACTGAAGTTGAAATAAATTTTATATTCCCGATTATTTGTGTCCCATGAAAAACGGTAACTGTATCTCAAATAACTAAAAATAAAGCGTATAATAAAAAAAAAGTTGCGTGCACGAACCATCAAATCAAATCACGCCATCAAATCTGATCACAGTACATCCATCAATCAGAATGCTCCATACCGATCACTTCTATTGACCACACTATTAGTAATACTTGGTTTTAATCTACACCAATTATAAGAATTGTGTCCCATGACGATTAGAACAAATAACGCGTAGACAATGTCTTCTAGACATTATCACGGAATCAAACAACACAGTACCGAGTACATTATAAGTGCTTATAAGTAAGTATAAGTAGTAAGTTGCCATTAATTGCATCTAGTAAAGTATGTACATTAGTGTTTGATTACTAGCAGATATCTGGCTATCTACTGGCTATCATCACATATCGATTTCAATTATAAAATACATAGTAAGTTTCCATTGATTGCTAGTACTTAGTGGAGTACATTATTGTACATTGTTGATTTCTAGCATTGATCTAGCTATCTACGCTAATAATCGACGGGAATGTCCCATGCGTATCAGGTATTTTGGCCACACTACCAGTGGTAGTACTTGGTAGCGACGTGGGCGTCTCTCGACCTTCGCGCTCCTTCAACCTCCACTCATTGCACACCACCTACTTACGTACGTATTACGTTGCGCCCTTTTAATTATATTCACCTTCACGTACTTAAGATCCTTTGTTCATCCCTTTATCAAGTTCTCAAGAGGTGACGTAGCTTCAAAATGCGCTAACTATCATATATTGAGCTAGGTTGATACAGCTATTAAGAATAAACTAACTTGTCATAGCTACAAAATACTATGTACTATGTAATGAGCTTAACATGTTTAGCTCCAAAGCAATATTATACTAGCAGCATAAATATGGGTTTTACAAATGCCGGAACTTAGATGCAAATATTCCTCCCAATTTTTACCAACGTCCCGTACGTTAGGAAAAATTGGGAAGAATATTTGCACTACTGTACTGTACTACCAAACATTCTTCCTTAGTGAACGTCTGTAATGAGTTCCGAAATGAGTGAATGCTAAATTCGAAGACAAATTTAGAGATTTCGTGATGAATCAGTCAGTAAGTCAATCATATGTTGAACTTAAGTGACATGGCTCCAAAATGCCACATCTATAGATACTTAAGCTCACATCAAGTCGCTGTCTTTCATGAAGTGTATAAAATTATAAAATATAATTGATCGCTCACAGGTCACGCTCCTGTATTATAAATCTTTAGTCTTGAATGATCACAAGCTGCATCCACTATTTCCAGTGTCCTCACTGTTTTGATTTGCGTTAACCCCAGATGAGATTAGTAGTAATATGTAAAACAACCTTTGTTTTTGTAACCTAGTGTCAAGCGATGATACTAAGATGTAACACTACGAAGTATGTGTCACTTGCATACAAGGTTAGAGTGCATATGACGTCAGTGTGCAATAAGTCTAACACGATTAGGACTCGTTCATCCGTTATCGAGTCCAGGTATCGGCTGAATCACGGAATCAGTTCAACAGTAACTACTTTGTTTTATGCGATCCTATTTTTATTTTCTAGTTAATGATAGCCCATACTGATAGCTCATATAATATTGTAATGTACTCAAATAATACTATCATCAGATATGTTTACAAGAGTAAAAGTTGTAAGTAAAACGTATAAAAATTGTATTTCTAAATCGCGGCTGCAACAAACTGTATTTATGTAGGTGCATACAATACATATAACACGCATAAGTAGGTTCAGTATGTGTATACATGTATAAGTATAACACGTTGCAATTTCAATTCAAACCAACACGAAATGGGTGCAACACGTGTATCTACAATTGATCCCCCGACGCGACGCGCGCTCAATCAATACTCGGACGCACACGTACCCATTGTATACCAAACCCGTCACATTTAGACTCGTTTGATTGATCTTGGCAAACAATTTGCTATAAAATACAGGGGTGTTAAGGTTATCTGATGCTAGAATAACAATTGGGATTGTTTCCACAATTTGCAGCTTGAATAATGATTGATTTTTTATAATAAAACGGTAATCAAGCTCGTTTAGAATAGCCCTTAAATTGAATGAAGTTTGGGTTTGGTTGAAAGATACATATACTACATGACGTCCTGAATACGTCAAAGAGACATACTTTTATGCATTCGACATATTGTCCCCAACTTTGGAGCTACAATTTACCTTTCAAAGTAAACATCTCATAGAGATCATAAATATGACATTCAAAGTGTCTATTATGGATTGTCTATGCAAATTTTATGCTTGCTCTATTGAATCTCGCCCGTACATTCGAGTGTTCAGAGCTTCAATGCTCAACACGGATTTAAATGACGGACATCTCGCCCACATAGCGCTTTATCTCCCTCCTAAGCTGGGGGTCCGCGATTAGATATTTGGACAGAACGGGAGTTACATAGAATACCTACCTCAGGATCATCTCTAACCTAAATGAGATTAAAGACCATCCTGAGTCTGACCTGACCATCCTACCCTGACAGGTTGGAGATCATCCTGAGCCTGACCAGACAATCCTACCCTGACAAGTTGGAGACAATATCAAAATAATTTAATAAATATGTGCTTCATTGTTGGTGAACGTCGAAAAAGAATTTAAATAATGTACTCGTATTATGTGTTCGAAACATTTAGCAATCTTAAAATTTTAGCAATCTAGTTTTATTAGCTTTGTTTTTACGACCTAGTTTGACTATCTTTTACAAGTAATTTATTCTTATTTGAGAGCTGGTTGACGTGCTGTCCTTAATGGATTCGTCATAATAAGTTTACTAATACTGAATTATTTAAATTCCAACGTATTTAACGGCAATTACTCAATTAGGAATAATGTCAGCGCTGTCAGTGCTGTTTAGGCATAATTACAGTAATTCCTTGCAACTCTGCACGGACGTTTACTCAAGCCTCGTGGTGGCTTGGCTCAGCAATAAAATATTTCTTTTTATGTCTCCCTCGAACACGTTCGAACCCGGCCGGGGATTGCGCAAGATGCATTCCGTATACACGGACAGTCCCCTCACCATAGCCTCGATAGTTTGAGGAAGTCAAAAACGTGTTTTGCCTATTATCATTCGAAATGCTCAGAGTCAAGTTCAATATCGGTATTAAATTGTATCTCGGGTCTATTTTAAAAGATTTTGTAACACGGTCCCGCGTACCTACTGCCTACTTGGACTTCGTCGTAGAATTTTAATGAAGCC
Source organism: Udranomia orcinus (assembly GCA_018247775.1). NCBI lineage: Eukaryota > Metazoa > Arthropoda > Insecta > Lepidoptera > Hesperiidae > Udranomia > Udranomia orcinus. The sequence goes on from DWGW01000070.1 coordinate 9,256, forward strand.
AGCTCAGGCCTGGTGCGAGATGACATCTATACACTAAATTCGTACTGTACGTGTGTTTGTTGTTGTTTCGCGGCTAGTTCCATGTACCTACATGGCACACAGCAATCGGTCTTTCGTGGATAGATTTGATGGATCATTGATATAATGAGAGCACGCACGGGCTTCGTAATTTTATGTGATCACTGATCCATAAATCTGACGAGAAATTAATCTGCATAACAATATTATGAGAACAATTATACAATAATGATAAGCGTAATTCTAACAAATTAGAAGCATTATGTTTGAAATGTCGCGTACTTTACAGTTACAACCAACAGTTGCCTGCATATGTAGCGAAAACTGTAGATAGATATCATTGGCGACATATCAATTCATCGTGACAAAAGCGTTGAAAATTTAATGCCAGAATGATAGAAGTGGTAAACGATCGCATTTGCCGAAGGTGCATCAGTAGATTAACGTCAGATGCCGCCGGCCTCGATTCACCCTACTGTCTCCGTAGTTTCCATTTGCAAGCGCAAAAAGTTGTGAACGGCAGAGCGGGCGGGGCGGCAATATCCACTATCATTTGTAACATCCATCGTAACGAGACACGTCATTTGTGGCTTAGAAACCCCTCTATCGCGTGCGATTAGATCACCAGTGGGGGGGAGGGTGGTCCACGTTCGCTGGTGCTGGTTTAATGACACATTGTTGGCAGCAGACGGGGGAACGGTATGAGATATTGAGGAGTTCTTGTGTACCCAGTACCGTGCGCAGGCGCACCGTTATCCTACTTCCTCCCTGCCTCATGTACGCATTGTAATTGTAATGGAGGCTAGAAAAAATGCGATGGCGGCAATAAAATCTTATTTTACGTGCCTATTAGAAATTCCGCTACGTTGTTAGGATACCGCTCTATGGAACCAATTAATGTGATTGAAATATCAATTGCCTCGGATTCAATCACTTCGAATATGTTAGAATTTATAACTAGTTTTAAAGGTGGATTATCAGTATTTATGTGTTCTTTCTCTTACGTTCACTCTCTAGAGCTAAGTATATAATGCTATGATATGGAAATACTTTATGTTAAATTTTAGTTTTTCATTTTATGATTTGTTTTCTCTATAACTATTTAGATAGTTAGGACTGACAGATTGTATTGTATTGTAATTTATGTGGTGATGAAACCGTTCGGTAAAAAAATCAATCATTCATAGTAGAGTCGCAACAAAGAACATATAATTCAGTTCACATAATCCATAGTTAATTATGGATATTAGTCAATTTTCTTCGGGTAAATGTGGTTATTAACGTTTCACATTACTCCCAGAGCAGCGATTGGAGTTTCAGACGTTATTGGGATACTAAAATGAAATGCGTACGTTCTTAGGTACATCTACTTTCTTTATGTTGTAAGGGTTACAAATAAGCTGACCTTCTTTTCTCTATGCAGATCTAGGACATATATAGACTACTTCAAATAGCGCCAAAATCCTATCAAGTCGTATACAACGCATTGCTGCTTCTGAAACCTTAATGGCCGTCTCGCCTCTGTATCTCTAGAGTTGAAACTATCGGAAGAGAACTTATCTCAACGACACACCTTAGCATATCTTCCACATTTTTGTCAGATATAAAGTCTAACTGTACGAACGTTAATTCCTCACAAAAACTGGCCTTAACTGTTAGTGATAAATCAAAGGTCCACAAATAGATGGCTCATAAAGGTGGCCACAAAAGCTGTAGTTTTAGAGCCCTTCAGAAAGTGTGTCGGCTGCCCCCGCGCCCCGCGCCCCCGCTCTCCATTGGAAACCGTCCATGTATGTGTTGCATGTTGCAGCCACTGTGCAGGTTTCTATAGTGTCCAAATGTTCATGTATGATTGTATTCATGCGATTGAGGTTAAACGTGGAATAGTTTTCTGTACAGATATAAACTCCGTTAACTGTCCTCTCAAAAATCTGAAGATCACAACTTACCAATTATGTATTGCTTATTTACAATAAGATTAAACTCAAAATGAGCATTTTATATGACGACAATATATATGCGATGACGACGATAGCTATTTTAGAGCATTTCATAGGTTTTAAGATTCTTAAAACATTTTTCATAAATATTGAATATGAAAGATTGTAGCATATGATCTCGTCTTTTTAGTTTTTTTTATTTTAATTTTGAATGGGTTATCATAAATCTTTGTATTCTTCGCACAGGTAACGTGGGGCTAATTCAATTTCAATAATATTCAAATGTGGAACGATCGTTGCATTTGTTGCATGTTTCCCATTTATGTGAGTCGCGCTACGATTATAAAGCGAAATATATCAAAATAGCATAATAATAGAATGAGGACATTTTTCTATCACACAGAAGATAGGCATTACATGAAACGCCGCGTCTTCATAAGGTCGCAACATATGCATTTTATAGTTTCCCGTCCAAGCCTGCCTACCCATCACGTTCAACAAAACTTCACTCAAAGCCATGCGCCATTTTCATTTAATACTCATCCGACTTTGCCTTGCCTCATGATAAACCGTTATTTGAATCTATAAATTACATTCCTCATTACAAAAACGCTTCATTAAATAGACCTCATAGAATCACTGTTTTTTATCAAGTAAAGGGCCGCCGAAAAGATAGAAAAGTTATTGCTTAATGATGTTCACCTACACCCATACATGCACGCATACATAGATAGACACACACATACACTTACATTATACGATACGATACGATATACATATATCCTACTAATAATACGTACTTAATTATTTTCAGAATGCATGCTGTAATTTTGTAACGGCAAGGTTTTTTATTATACGCAAGTCTGAATTTAATTTTAATCATAAAACTGTTTTCGAAATTGTTTGTTTTTCGGGGAATAGTGAGTATTCGTATGAATTTGTTGCGTTTCTATGTTATTTACACAATTAACGATATTATTCAATGTAGCTTTGAGAAATAATTCATTTAAATATCGTTCAAAAGAATCAAAACGGGTTCACTTCTAATGTTATGGGAATAGGTTAAATAAAAATAGCTGTTAACGATTTAATATTAATTTAGAAGTAGATAGATAACATAGACAGTTCAACTGGCATGGGTACCTTTTGCCAGAAACTTAAACAGTTACTGCAGATTACTACGATTAAAACAAGTTTTGCAGTTATTTTATTATCCTTCAACCTTAAAATTAATACTTTTATTTATTTTAAAAATCTCGGGCAGACATTTTATTTTCACTCATACATATATAGGTATAAATTGTATACCGAACCTAACAAAACACCAATCATTTTGTACGAAATTTGAGATTCAAGAATGGGTACCCACGCCACACTTGAAGCTATAACCGTTACTGGAGCCTAGTACCAATCACCCTTAAAAGTTTCATTGACCTCTACAAGTGCCAATGCTTTCTTCCGCGTAGACTGTTAGATGCTTCTTGTAAGAGTTACATAGTATTTTTTCTTAATTTTTGTACTCTAGGCATACATTTCTTAAAATGGTCGTATGTCTGTACTGAAGTTCAATTCTTGAACATCCGAAAGCAATATTTTAATGTTCCTTACATAGAGTAGTGTACGGTGAAAATTTACTCTTCAGTAGATGTTTTGTTGTTTCATGATAAAACAGATAAAAAATTAAGATACAACTTTGTGGCAGTCGTACAAAGTTCAAATTTAGAATTCTCGTGATATACCAAATCAACGTATAACCTACAAATGCATTATTTTAGAAATCAATCCATATAACAACTATTTTTTAGTTCTACTCGCACCCGTTAGTCGCCTAAACCTTCTTTCTTTATATTATTCTTAAAATACAAGTAGGTAAAGTATACAAATCCGGTGAACTGCCGGTTGAATATCGTTTGGAAATTTAAAAGACATTCTATCAATAGCTCGCAGGTCGATCGATAGTGAATAGTAGGTGAGTTCTATTTTAAGATGCACTAACCTTCGATTTATCCTGCGACTATTTACGTTATTGTACGATCCTACCGAGTACAAAACGTTATTTTATTAACACTGGTTTAATGTACAAATGGAACTGGAACTATTGTAGTTCCTATTGCATTTGTGAAAAAGTCCCGTGATACGATTTTGTTGTCCAAAGTTAAAACAAGTGATTTTGAAAATTACTTTCAATCAAACAATCCAATACAAAAAGCAACTCTATATTTTTTAAATGTATTCTTTACATATTGCTAGATGTGATTAGTATTCTACATATCATTGAACCATTAAGCTATATGGTATTATGATATTGAAATATTTGAAGGCCAAGTAAACATAATTCGAATCCTAATCCGAACGACTGGTAATCTCTTCCAACGTTGACGATTGACACCTTTTGTTTTACCTATCCAGTGAGACTGCGCTCGTCGTACCAAACAAAGCTATAAATTGATGGTTAACCCTTGAAATCAGAGATCCGAGTCCGAGGGCAGTGGTCTTAGACGGCGAGGCTACGAGGCGAGGGGCGGCGGTTGCGCAACGCATTACAATAACGCGACATTACGTGCCGGTAGAACCACCACACTATCGTGATTCCACGGATTTTTTACTTTTTAATAGTCTCTAAACTATCATTCCATGGAACTGGGTTTATACGACGGCGCTGCCGGCGCGGAGTTTGGCGCGAATAGCATTAAGAGGAAATATAAAATACTTAGAACACTATGAAACAGAGTAGTGTATGTAAGTAGTGAGACGGCGTACCATAGAAACAACGCATATAAAACTGCGATTGTATCAAAACTGCGATACTACGAAGCAATACTTATTATTTTCTCGTCATTTTTAATAACATTAAAGTAGCAAACGAACATGCAGTCCATCTGTTGGTAAGTCCTCTCTGCCGCCCATGGATGTGTAATAAACCCAAGATACGATCCATGTTCTTTCTTAGGTCGACCACAGATGCGTTGTTACCTCAGGACTAAGTTGGAACGACTCGTTAAAGTGTGTCTATATTATAAGGCGAAAATTATAACACTGCTATTATAAGGCGAAGTCTGTGGCAGTGCCTCCGAAGTCAAACCACGAAATGTTCTACCACCATAACATTTTGATATCGTTATCCCATTAAAATAACATCTAATATGGGAACACTACATGCCGTGCCCGGAGTGCGGGGTCATACGCCGACGATTCGGGGAACGCTGACTTTACACCTATTGTGATATTGTCGATGCCACTAATATTACTGGGTTCGCAAACGTGCTTCTCGACTACCGATAAAGGGTTAACTTTGATGGTTTTTTTGTTATTTATAAAGTAAAGCTATTTTAGACATAAGTAGTTCAAAGGATACTCGCATCTATATACACAGTCTATAACTATCATGCGAATTTACTTGATGATTCTTGGATTTCATTTACATGTATTAATTATTTTACCCGTTATTAATTAATAGATTTTTTTGATTTATTTTAATAACAGTGATAGAAATAAGATTAACATTTGCCTATTATTTATAGTGAATAATTGGCGAAGATTTTTTTATCAATCAGTACCGGTTATCTCGAAATAAAACGGAGGATCTTTTAGTTTAAAAAAAGTAGAAAGGAAAACTAATTTATGCTTCACTTTTAGTCATTGAACCATGCCTTTAAAAAATGGAAACGTTTTCATCTCTGCGAGTAGACATCTTCTGGGGATCGAATGTTTCCGTGTTACCAGAATATATCGATCGATAAAAATAATGTTACCAATTGCATCTATATCATTGTATCAATAGCAGTTATGGGTGAATTGTAACTTAGGACCAAATAAACAAAGAAATATGGATGCTTTATCGATGACCAAGTAGGAAATAAGAATGCAGAATGCGTCTAACCGAACAACACGTTGCTTTTAAACAAGAAGTTGACTGAATGTGATTCATACTAACCAATCGTGCCTTACCCGACCTAGAGAAGAACCTGAATACTATTGATCTAGAACTAGTTTAGCTATTATACCAGTCGCATTATTGTTAACGAATGATGAAATTTATCCGCTAGCCTGCACTCCTATAATGCTTTGTAACACGTAAGTGTTTTATAACTTCAAACAGGTTTTGATGTAATTGATATGCGATGTGTATAATGCATTTAATAGAATCTCTTGTTTTGGTATCATAGAGTATGAAAGAAGCTTTCAGAATATACGAATGTTGTGATGTTACCTAAATTCTGTCAAAAATCTATTTGTATTCAAAGTTTCCAGTTAAGGAGCTTCTACTGTTAGACAGATTTCTTATGTTTTTATTGTTTTAGCTGACATTTTTCTTTATAAAAATTGTAAATTGTCAAAGTTGTGTTACGTAGAAATAGGATTAGTTAACGTAATACGTATGTAAATATAATTGAATATAATAAATATTGTATAATGTGTGTAAGTTTTTTATGTAGGTGGGTTCGGTGTTAAATGCCCCCGCCGTATTAAGATGTGTATATGTGGAATAAATAAATAAAATATTATTTTCCCTGAGTTACTTTTCATTTTTACAATAATGAAATGTTCGAGCGAACACGAGCGAGCGAGCTTACGGCTTTGGCATTACTTATTCGAATGACTCAAAGTAACCAGTACGCGATTTAAATAGATTTTCCCACGCCAAAAGGCATTTATTACGTTCGTTTGTGTAATGGAATCTTACATGGCTTTACCGGCGTAATCCATTAGTATCTATGTTCACTGTAAACATTGCATACCTAGCCGTTTCTTTTCGAAAATATTATTGCACTGAAGCACTTAAAGTACCTAATATGCAAATCGTATATACACATTTTTTTATAATTATACAAATGATCATAATACAAAAAGAGCGTTTTTTCCTATACATGCTTACACGCTATATATTTTTTTCGAATCTACATCTTTATTTGCATATTAACCAAAACTACTTTTGCTGAAACGCTTTCGCTTTGAAATATCCATTTGATTCGATGTCTTCACTTGTCTACTGCACATGTAGCTCCTATTTGCAATTAAAATACAAAGAGAAAGAAGATCAATTTTTTTCATATTTCAAGGATGTAATAAAATAGCTTTTCCTAAGATTTTAATTCAAGTCCCTCGAATTTACATTCTTCAACATACTAACATTAAAACACGTGAACCATAATTTACTTTTAGCCATAACGATAAACCCATATAGCTAGCTAGCTTTGCGCAATACCAAATTTTACGAGAACACCGTAAATTGGAACGGCAAACACTTCCAAAATCGCGCGCATTCTAGTAGACAAGCGCTGGGCGTGGTACGTATAGCCACGTCTAAGTGTTAATGGTTAACTAGCGAGCCCGTAAGAAGCTGCGATCCAGCTGTCCACGCAAGGATGCGCGGGCGACGTTTCTTTTTAGAAAGTGGCACGTGTCGGGGTTGTTCACCCTGTGCTATCCGGGTCAACTCCGCTCCCCGCACGCTCCCGCGACGTCTAGCTACGTACCTACTTCACTGCGTAACTCCAATCCTTGATAACAGCTCCATTGACGCCATGGAACGCGTTTATAGGAACGCCGATAATTATATTATTAAATACAAGTAGGATACCGACCTAGAATTAGCCAGAGAATTCAAAACTAAACCCAAGGTGGATAAAGTAATAACTGTACCAATAATTCTTTCAATTACTAGAGAGTCAGAGATATTAGCCACTAGTCTTAATTTTTTAAATATTCACGCACAAATATACATTACCTTACAGAAATAAACCATACTCAATGTTTGTAGAATTGTCAGAAAATTGTTGTCAATGGACACAACCACGCCAGCAAATGTAGAAACAAATGTAGATTTTACCTTTATTGACGGAAACTAAGTTTATATAAAGAATAGTAATAGAAGATAATATACTATTTATTGAATAATACTGACAAATAAAAATCAACATATATAGGTATTGATGATGCTGGTACGATGAACGTAGAGAGGATCTGCAAGATAAGGAGGGAAAATAAAAGATTAAAGAGATTTAAGTTTCTTTGCATGACGGATGGAATTGGGGGGATGCAATCGCAGATGTCAACACCCAAGTTTGACATAAAAGTTCAATGCACACGTATCAACGATGTTGTGACTGGTGACGTCCGCATTGGCATATTCAATCGAAGCAGGTCACTGACACAGTTGATGCACAAATCGTTAGCTGATTCGGGTAATCTTGATTATGTAAAATATGATATTTTATATTATAATTAAGTAGTCAGCTTAAACAACCGAATAACTATTACAACATTCGTACATTTTTAAAAATGCTTTATGTGCAGGTGTTAATATTAAAAATAATAATAATGCTTACCTACTAATTTTAGGGTGCATATTTTTTCACCGGACGTTTCTTTATTCATAATATATACAAGTGTCATAAGTTAAATATTCCACAAAGTACTGCAGATGTTTATTTCATATTTAAGTCAAATTAAAATAATCCAGATTGGCATAAGATTAAATATGATTCCCAAGACCAACCGGTAATAAGAACCGTACAACTTACTGTATATAAGAAGCTATGCTTTTATGAGGATATTTATAGTATCTGGCTATCCTCCTAGCACATTATTATACCTACTAAAAAGCAAAGAATATAAAAAAAATACAGTTGCCGATCTGCTAATCACCAATAGTTAGTAATTGCTCCACATTTAAAATTTTAAAAATAGAATTTCTTCGCTATCTGTTTCTAGCATTTTATTTTTAAGTAACGACAACTTTGTAAAACAGAAACACTTTTTAAAAAGTTTTGACTCCTAGTGTACTACTACTGTAGGTGCGTTTTCCAAAATTTCGAAATACTATCAGAAGATAAATGTTATGAATTAAATACTATAAGAGCAGACAATCACCAAAGTATAAATTACTCTGCTAATTGCAATATTAAATAGTCAGCATTCTTCGCCAGTCAGCAATAGTATAAACGCACCAATGTTCATGTGGAACCAGGTCGATGGATAAGGCACTCCTTGTCGCCCACGAGCTAAATAGGACGTACAGTGGGCAGGCTAATAATAGACGGACGAAAATGGGTCTCCATTTTTGATTGACGATTCGAAACTAATCGTAGTTTGTTCAAGTTATACAATCGGTCATTAAATTTAATTTGGTCGTGGTTGTTTTTAGCAATTTTATGTGTATGTATTTAAATGGTCATATAAGTGTTATTTTAAGAAACTTGTCTGATTAGATTTAATGATGGTGAAGACGTTTGACGAAAGTAAGGTATACAATTGTAATATGTTAGATATGTCAAGGAACAAATATGTCATGAGAAATATTATTATTTGAAATGGTAATTAACACTTTGCGGTATTTTTTATTCCTATAATTTCTTGTAATTTTTAAAGTTTAAAAATCGAAGATCAGTGACTTTTTTCGTTTCTTTATATTTTCATTTAGGTTATAAATGGTTTGAATGTCTTATATATACCTTATATACGGTATAATTTATAACGAAATATGTTTATTTGGTGATATTGTGTGTTAAATACTTACACATGTGATACACGTGGTCTGCGAAGTAGCTACACATTTTTACACCGTGCTTTAATATATCGATATTATTATACTATAACGAGAGGATTTAACAAAACCTATTATTTTTATTGCCATTGTGATTGTTAGCACGCAGTGCCTAAATAATTATAATACTTTGTTTACTGAGCCATAACTAATATAGAATATCCCATTAGGTCCACCATAGCACCACCACCTTTGTTATCATATTTTATGTATGGTACATAAAATTTAAATAAATAAAAATATCCCATGCTACAACTACCAAAGTGAATGCCAGTAGCGAGTTGTCAAAAAAACGTAATACGAACTTCTTGCGGACCACAATACCCTTTTTGTTATGTAGTTAAATATTTCTAAAACAAGAAGCTCTATTTTGGACGAAACTTAATAAACTATTCGGACCTTAATCCTAAATATAGCTTGACCTTTGCAATACGAGTATATGTACTCTGTCATATATCGTTGACTCCCACGTAAACTATCGTATGTCAAAAGTAGTTCACAGGACAGCAGTGTGAATACTCTCACGAATTATTGCCTTTATCTCCACGTTCCCGTCCACGTTCCTCCATTTAAAATAACACGACTTTTTTATTTATTATATGAATCGATTTATAATAAACAAACACTAAATGTTAAGTGAAGCTACCACAATACATCTTCAAGATTTCACTTGAATATCTACGAAATAAAGGCAATTGTTTGTAGCAGTACTTTTAAACCGCGTTCCCCTAATTTTTTTTTTAATTAAATTAAACTAATTATTATTAATGTACTCGTATATTTCCATATTTCCGTATCTGTACTAAGGTATGAAATCGTAACAAACTCGCTAACATTAGCATTTATATTTTTAGTTAATATTATTATATGTATCGGAACCATCGACTAATGACATAACACTATGTAAATCAGTATAAATAAATACTACATCTATTGCTCTATGGCGACAGGTGGCCAGTTATCACATAGAAACGGTTCCATTACATGAAACTATACGAATATATCTAGATACAGAGGCTGGAGGGATGAGGCGGCTGCATTTGCACGACCTTATTGATTTCCGAGTGTTTATAGGTCACTGCGCTATAACTGATATTCCGTTTATTCTCTCTACCATTCGACTTTAATAGGGAAAGGTAGCTAAAATAGAACTGGGAAATGCATCATCATCGCGATTCTCATTAAATATTAGCTTGAGTGAAATTTGTATTATGGGTTATGAAATTTGATTTTAGTGGTAAAATTCCTGTCATAACTTCGCTATGCTAAACAATCTTTATTAAAAGCAATACCTTAGGAATATATTAGGAATAATAGTAAGGTTCTACTTAATTAATAATGTGTTAGACATACTTTATATTGGATATTAATAAGACATTTGATTTTTAATAATCATAATCACAATTGTAGAAATATGATGTTTTTATTGACTTTTTTTCTTTATTACAAAAATAAACGAAAACTTGGCAATGTTTTTTAAGTATTCCTCTAACCTTCCTAGATAGAAAAGTTATTGTTACCTTTTTAAAATCATACCGACGAAAAAACTGAAAAGCAAAAAAAAAAAATTAAGCGACTAACTTCAGATTATTTAAAAATATACCACTCTGTAATAAGTTATGCGTGGTCTAAAAGACCAAAAAATATATATATTTGACGGTTAAATAGATTAGTCTTCTGTCTAAAGTAAGAGCGTCTAGAACAACTTTAATAGAAGGCATAATTTAAAGAAACAAAAAAACAAATTCTTATGCAAACCGACCTTAAACCTACGACCTTGCAGCGATCTTTACGGAGCACAGAAACTTACTGAATAAGAAATAGTGCGTAGCGTAATTTTTCGTAATATAGTACAATATTTGTCTGACTTTACCAATATATCCAGGTTTAATAACTAAGAAGCAATTGCCCAATCGAGTGATCGTGGGTTCGATCCTCACTCTTCCATTGCAGTATTGAATTGAAACCATTCCTAACACAAACCAGGCTTAGCTGGAGTGGTTAACAAAATTACTATAAGCTCCGCGCTTAACTGAGTAGTTTCCTGGTGTACTATTGTGGGAAGGGTATATTTCCATAATGATAAATGTCGCTATATGTAATTCAGGTGTAATATTTGTAATAAGTGTAATACAACATTACACGGTGTAAATGACAGCCTACCGAATATTAAAAATATGGATTCCTGATACGATTCTGGTGCTCGGTTTTTATTCAATTTATCCAATTATTTATGCAATTTTTTTTACAGATTTTGGTAG
>DWGW01000071.1:0-20964 GCA_018247775.1 Udranomia orcinus
AGCGCCATTTAAAAAAAGAAGGACTCTGAAACGAAAATTGAGGTAGTGTGCGATTTTTTTGCTCTCGAGTGTACATTGTGGTAACAAACGCAATCATGAAGTCCGGCTGTTGTTATGTCACTCGCCGATTGACTGTAATCATGGCGGGATGAAGTTATTTCGAAGGTCGATCACAAATGCGTTACTATCCCTAACTAGTTGGAACGCCTCGACTAAGTGCTCCCTTGCCACACCCCTCAAACCGGAACACAGCAGTGGCGGCGGTGTCTCCGAAAGCGAACCACGAAATGGCCTACCAGTCTTCAGATTTCACCTTGTTAGTTTACAGTTGTATGCATGACGCAAGCTGTTTCAAATTTAAGTCACGGTGTGAATGACGCCACACAGAACCCTTTTGAAAGAACATATTCGATCTTATAAGTGTAAGGTATAAGTCGTTATAGGTGACGGTCACTCAATGGACAGCAGACAACTGGCCTTATAAACTACTACTATTGCAATCTGTACTCTATCATTTTAGTTGGAAAATTTACATGGACGTAAACATTTTGCGTTATGTACCATAACACTTATTACATTGTTGCCTATTTACACACTAAGTGCGTCTTATCGTATACCACATTTTATTTGCCAACCTTCGAGTGTTTACTGCAATCAATTATTACATTTAGCACGCGAATGAAATGTGTTACGGGATTTCCTACTTCAGATTCATTATTGTATGGTAGCTTTCCACGGCCTGTGACATCAGGGACATGGGAAAGTGCGAGGGAATATAGTGGTTACGCACAAACGCGCCTGCAGAATCCATCATCAAACATTTCCCACGAACCAACATGGCTCTACTGAACTACAATGTTCGAATCTTCGATGCGGTAAACATATCGTGGGAAACCGGCATAAGTCATACAAACAAATAAAAAAACCAATAAAATAAAAATTCTACGGCTTGTACAAACAATTTATCGCAAAATTTTATAGCTCTCGTCGTTTTATGTGTTGAAAATGTATGTACGAGTATATGTAAAGGAAATGCAAAAAAAAACTGAGCTTTCGAAACGGCCCTGAAATTTGTATTAAGCATTGAGACTGATCCAATTCAACATCTTAAAAGTTACACAAAATAATATAATTTTAATCTAGTTCAATCATAGCGTTTAAAATATGTTGTAATATGTAAAGTAGAACGTGCAATATTTTTCATAAAAGAACATGACTATCTCTATGTGAGAGAATCAAAATTAAATTGCGGTCCAAACTTTTCATGTCGGTAAACTGGAAATTTGTAATGTATCATCTATTTTTATCTATCTACAGGAACTTTTACTATACAGGATCTTTTTTTCTAGGATTACTTCAACCCAAAATTCAAAATATCTCTTATTTTTATTGATAACCATAACCATCCATGAACATTCATATTACCTTTACGTAAAATAGTTGAAGTCTATATACTTACAAAGGAACCAAGAACCTGCATCCGATTATCGGAAGAACAAAGACATTCGCTGAACGGCTTCGGGGGTAAAACATTTGCGGCCGACCTAACCTAAAGTAAGTATAATGTGTCATAAACGCGTTGAAGTGATAAACAGGCGTTAACCGGCACCCGGGTTACATCAGGGAGCGGGAAGAAATCCTCGGGACGTTGAAGGATCGGTTTTATAGCGCCGCCTGCATAATGTAACTTGATGTTCACGGATTTCGTGCTCGGCTCTGATTCTCGATTTATGGGTGCAATTGAAATTTGAAGAGGACGGTATGGTGATTCACCTTAAAGAACCACTCTAAGTACTCCAAGGTAAACCCAAGTCGATCCTACGACTGCTTTTATGGCTTGTTACATAAGTCATATATTATATTAGCAATTAGTAGCAGCGTAGTGTTGCCGTGTTCTAGTTAAAGGAGCCGATAGTGTAGTTAAAACTGACAAAAATATAGCGGAAGCTTGAAAATGGGAATTTGTTTCGGAATCTGGAGGACGTAATTCACATAAACCCGATAACCAAGGTAATGCTGATAAAACGCAAAGCCACACAAAAGGAGTAGGCACTCAACATAAGGGCAATAATACAGTGGTCACATGACGATAACGTTATCAGTAACCGATGATTTAACCGCGACCTCTATAATCTATGCATGTAAATATACGTATGTAATATATGTAAATAAATACAAGTACATGGATATTCAAAGTCACTGCGATCAAAGTGTACGTAGCGTTTCTACTTGTGAGGGTATACGTATAATAAGTCTATCACGAGACTGGAAGCGAAATTAAAATAATATGAATAGTTATTATAATTAAAAGCATGACGTACAAAGGCATAAATTGTAAAGTGAATAACTTTAACAGGTAAATAAAAAAATATATAACGATAAAATGAAAAGAAATATTCTAAATGACTTTAAAATATTTAAATATCATGTTGTATATCTTGTAATTGAGTTTTTAGATCCACATATTATATATTCCGCTAGAAAAAATAAATAAATCATTATACTTCTAAACATGATAGGCTGAACTTGTCCTTCAAAGATGGAATAAAATATGTACATAAATGAATTTTATTTTTTATAAAAGATTACTGACGTAATACGAGTGCGCAAGATACATAATGTTAACATCAGGTTGCTTGTACGCTATCATTATAACGCCTGGATATCGGCATCAATCAAAACTGAAACGAGTGTAGAAGGTACCTGGTGGCTGCCTGCCTGCCTTGCCTATTCGTTAACTACCATTAAGTATAACTCATAGATATCAACCTGTACATAGATATATAGCATCTAACATCAATCAAACTGAAATCCTAAATTGAAATCTCAAGAATCCACGCACTCAAATTCTGCTTACACATTTTGCTTTAATTTTTATTCAAATTGTATCATCGTTTATTCAATTGCTAACGAGAACTGGAAACAAAAACCAAACTTTAATCTTCCTCATACCAAGCCTGCTTGTAATTTTGCATTTATTAGATAATTTTAGCATAAATCTCAGCCCAACATACCGGTTCTAAAGGCCCTTTGTAATAGTCAAGTGGACAACCTTCGAAGGTTTTTGTTCGGTAAAAAATGTTTTCCGCTTATGCCATAATGTCAAAAAAGTCTGAAGGTGATTCCGCATACATCAATTAATTTTATTACGGACGAATCAGAACTCGAGTAAATTTCCTAGGGACATCAGTAATTAAACACAATTAAAACAACTACCGTATTTAATTAAATTAGATAAGACTGTAAGTAACGTGCTGAACTTTGAACAACATTAACCTCTGTTATTGCAAATGGTAATTCGTTTTCATTTCATATTACTTTTAATTTAATATCGTCGTTAGGTATATGGTCTACCACATTCGTTTCATACTAATTAAATATTTAAAAAATATTTTTTTATTTATTTGAAAACTAATAAGAGGAAAAAATTTATGTCGCCGTAATTAAGTTGAATTTCATGTAATCGCCTTATTAGTCTTAAGACTTGATAAGTTTGAATACTGAAGCTAAAGTTTCTTTCACCAGTTTTTTAAGTAATCAAGAAAAATTAACATTTCACATATGTAGTTTAATTATTGGAATGTTATGTTTTAACGTATTCAAAAGTTATCAATAAATTACTCGTGTTATAAATTAAGTAGACCCATACACACGTTCGACTACATCTATAAGTAACAATTTCATCCACGACTTCACTTAGGAAGAATATTTAAAGATGCAAATTACCAACAATAATATAATTGCAGTGTACCTGATTACATCTTCGTTCTAATATATTACAGATTTCCTATAGCGAGAGGCGATCATAATCTGATTTCAAGCATCGTCTGCACGGCTCTAGCCCGGTCCGGGGAAAATGGATATAATTTTTACCAACGGGAAAAATTTTCCACGTTTTTTTCTCCACTGCACAACGTTGAAGGCAAATTGAATTTTTTGGTATGCTTCAGTGGACTAATTCGACTAATGCATTTAGTGCGATGCATGCCCGGCTCGGACGAGATAAGCCGATTCACATTTTTCTGCCAACAAAACGCCGTAATCTTAATTTGCGAGTACTTTCGCGTACCTATTTGCATATTTTTCGACCGCTACAAATGCGAAATCTTTAATTTTAACGCGGTAACGATATAAAGTTATATGCAATTAACTTGCAGGTTTTATTTAAGGTCTTCGTTCGAGAGTGTGATAAAAACTAAAAAGTATTATTCACGAAACACCTAATTAAGTAACATTAATTGGGTATTTATTTATTATTCATACACGTGAATTATCATTACTAACATAAGAGGTTATGCAGATTTTACGGTTAATTAAACACTAATGTATGAATTTGAATATTAAATTCACCACTCCCTCGTGAACCCTCATAAGATTATGGGATAAAGAATACATTAATATAATAAATAGAAAAAGTGTTTTAAAGTGTATATAAAAGATAAATAACATTTTGAGCATTAAAATACAAGTGTGAGTAAGTAACTATTTTCTTATGATAGTTTCAAATCATCCAAGTAGAAAGCAACTCATACACCATAAACATACAAAGATCTTTTAATTTACAATCTTGTATCTATCTTCTTCCATCTCAGTTATCAAGAGCACCATAAATACCTATCGCAAAGTACACAATTATGAAAATCCGAACAAATATTATATAAAGGGTCGATGGAGTGTCTAACAAAGTTACACTTTTCTATAAAATTTCAGTAGATAATTATATTCTGCGATGGCACATGGCAGGTCACATGTTGTGACACGTTTATCCTACGTTATGTAACAGTATCTTTACAATACAGATAATAGATAAGATAACAAATCTAAAACTGAGTACGTCAATAATATAGTGTTATATGGAGAATAGAACGGAATCTTTAAAATTTCAACGAACGGAGACGAAAATAGAAACACGCTTGTGTCAAAGCAATTTTAAGTTTTATCAGGAATTATATCAACTTGAAAATGCGAGTTCAGTCTTTTTAAAACTGATATACACGAAAGATGTACTGAAGTTACGGAAATTATTCTACACACGTAACCTATACTAGAAAGACAAATTAGTTGCTCATTAAATACTCTACACGTACTTAAGACTGCGATCAATACAGTCGGGTACGCAATCATACGTTTTTAGTTTAAGTCCAACACTTGTATATTTGCAAGTGCAACACCCTTGTTTCCTTCGTGGAAAGTTCCAAAGATCGAACTCGATACTAGACCACAACACGTCAATCAACGCCTCCTTGATAGTAGTCACAACCATTGGTTGATAAAGTCAGTGTCATTCTTATTATATGCACCCCAAAAGCAAGATTATATTGATGCATCAGTACAATTATTTTCAGGACTTTTACTTAAACCTGAATTTGTGGACACTGATCTTTGAGCTTTTCTCATTAACCTCATCGTGTACTAAAAGCGATTTTCTATTATAGAAAGCAAAAGAAACTGAGTTTTCGAGGAGATATGGCTCATGTACCCTAACATACTTCTCCATTTATATTTAAATACATAAATGAAATCGACATTCATATAAAATGTAAAGTTAAGCATAGCATTTAACTACATATTTGATTAGAAGTTTTGGACAAAGAACTAGTGAGGACAAAACCTAATCACGTAACGGACCTTGCAGAAATGTTTACGATAGCAATATCGGAAGCACTAATCAATGTTAATAATGAATACAGTAATAACAGTCCTATCTCTGATATCTCCAGTCCATTATAACAAATGAACAGCTGACGTTTCGCACGCTTGCACTCGACCTAGCCGTTCCAGACTCGACATTATTTTACTCACTATATTTACTCGTCGTTTGAACAGCAATAAATTTTAACACCTTTGTTTCTATCCCTTCAACATTTAAAACTTATAATTCGAAAGTCGAATCGTAATGATTATGATCGGAACGAATTATTTTTTACGGAACGATAGATATCGCACATTTAGGACAAGAACACATTATAATGCGGCGTTCTATTTTATCGGAACGATAGATATGATCGTATAGTCTTTTTACGATCGTAACTCAAAAATCGATTATTTTGAAATGTTTCGTTATTTCTAAAGGTGCGACTTGTGTGATTCGTTTCTAAATATACATATATTTTGTAAACAAGGATATAATTTTTTTTTCAAAATAAATTCTGATTCTATAACCAGATTTTTTGATATATATTTTTTTCAAAATAAATTCTGATTCCATAACCAGAATTTATCCTGATGCGTTGTATTATAACTATGAAAAGAGAAATTGTTCGATTAATACAAATTATTTACTTAATAATGTAGTAGGTACAAAATCGATTGAGAATTCTATAATATAATGAAATGAAATCGCAAGGTAATTAAGCCGTATTGCAATTACATTTCAGACATAAAAACCGCATCAGACTATTGCTTATCATAGCGATAAAACGTAAGATATTATAAAGGTATCAATCCTTCATATATTGATAAATGTTATGAAGTCTGATATTCTAAAGTTAGCGCGATTAACGTATTTTATACGATTCATTGTTTTTATGATATCCATTACAAATAACAATGTACCTTTAACGCCATTTTCTTTGATTTGTATAACCGTTGGGTAATTACCTGAAACAAAAAAACAAACATTAAACATTATATTAGATTTAAAACTATTTGTTACAATAAAAAAAACTCAGCAGTTAAAAATTGCACATTTTGATTAAGTTTCTTAAAGATGAAAAGGCGTTTTAAGAAACTCAATAACTGGACAATTTAACTACACCGTAGGTACCAAAGGCAAATCCAAAGTAATTCAATATGTGTACATTATTCTCATTTCATCTAGTTGTCAAAAACTTATACGGGGGATCAAATTTGAATGTGGAGATAAGTTTCTTTTCACTTCGCCATTAGTTTTCTGGCTTCAATCAGGTCCATCGCGCTTGGAGAGCGGCCAAACGACGACCACAGAAGCTCGCGCACTTTTCCACAAAGCTCGGCTCTCTTTTGCATAAAGCTCGCTCGGAACGCATTCGATGAAAACGCGGGATCGTGGGGTGCGAAACTCCTTTTTTTATCTCCAACAGAGAATTTATTGGCGCAATGTGTATTTATAGCGGAGAACAGTTGAAGCAACGCCAACGTCTGCTAACTTAGTAACAATTTGGTAATGCGGTTTTAAACTTTCCATTTAAATTGCATCCACTTTTCGCTGCGATATTTCGCCAAGTATTTTATCGGTCATCGCGTGTAGGTATAATAAATTGTGTACTAAATACTATCCGTCCAATCATATCTCGGACGATAAAGCAAAAATCGTACGATATATCTTATCTTAGACTGTGTTCGGGGAGGGCAGAGTTATTTGTAGACACTTATTTTAATAAGTTTTTGAATTGTCTTTATTTACGCACAATGATATTATTGCATTCGGGGATTTTATGAATGGGAATGATTGCACAATTGTTTTTTGTGTAATTAAATATTAAATAAGTCGGTTTTAGTATTGATTTACACATATTACGTAAATAAAATGCTATATAACTTTGTTGTGTATTCCCTTTTACAAGAAAAAATATTTAATTAATTTAATTTAATTGGACGTTCTGTTGACACTAGAAAGAGTTTCCATTTTTAAATAGGTAACAAGAGTTCGGTCACAAATTATTATTATTTTTATTTCAATCCATCAATCGAGTCTCTTGCACTATACATACAGTTTGTATGTACGAGTGCATTTATTGTACTTTGTATACCCTAAGTACATATCGATAAAGCTGATCTAAGTATAATATATGTAGATGGGATTCCAGGCGGAAGACATTAGGGCGGCCTTCGCAGATCGAAGCCCTGGCGGCTTATCGATGATGTAATGACCAGTCGCTTGACCGTTTCGATTGTTTTGAGAAATAGATAGTTTGAATCAAACATATTAATATATCATGCTCACACACACATATATACACGCATGTACGCACACACATACACATTCACACGCACGTACGCACAAACACACTGGATATCGAAATTAGGACGGGTTGTTCAATATGTTTAAAAATATTTATAAGTAAATATTAATCATTGTTGAAGGCCTTTCCAAACTATTTATTATGCCTAGTAGTTACGGAGCCCTTAAAAATATAAAGTATAATATAAAGTAACTGATCACATTACGTATGTATAGAAAATCGGATAGAGGAACAAAGTTGAGCGGGAAGCCAATAAAACAAAATACAATACCACTTTCGATTTATAATATTCAATAGAAAAATATTTCCAAACAAATAAGAGCTGTGGCAAACATTTTTTATAACGATCAAGTACGAAATTAAAAATATAAAATAAAATTTTGATTTCATTTCAACATCTCAAATAAATATAATCTGTGATGTCATACAATTGCTATACCATTCCTGGTTTACAATAAAAAATGTATAACATTGAAGTAGAAAATGAACATGCAGTTCTCCTTCCATCAGGAATATTCTCACTGCATGTTTGTTTCTCTTCTCACTGTGCTCACTGCCGCCCATAAACGTTTGTAATCAATCTAATTCAGGATTTAATTTCTACCTTATGTCAATCACAAATGCTAAGGATGTTGGAAGGCTTTGGTAAAGTGTCTCCCTTACCACAACATTCAAATCAGAATACAGCAGAAGTACACTGTTGTTATAAGACAGAAACAGGTACGGCAGTGATACTTCCGAAGCCGAACCACAATAATCACCACATGTATGGTAATGATTCTATCACCATATATTAGTGCTATAGAGCATAATAAGTAGTATGTTCTATAGCACTCATGTGGTCTATACTGATAGTTCGAAAACCTCAAATACACATCCTTCAAATGCAAGCACAAAAAATTGTACATCGTATAAGATTCTCTTACACATAAAACTTTTCTGACACACATCGCTGAGGCCAAGTTCATATTTACATTATATTGACACAGGTGCATTGCTAGTTTAACTCACGTTTAAATTCGTCTTCTTTAATAGTCTGTGATTTTAATTATTTTATTTTTTATTTTATTATTATTTGGGAAACAAACAATGACACAGTACTAAACTATTATGTACATAATTGTCTATTTAAATACTTTACTACTTTAGTTATCTATCTCAGTAAATTATGAAGATGAGCAGGTGAGATTTATGGTTGATTGGTAAATATCACGACATATTTATAGGAATATTTCGGGATAACCCGACTAATTTAGAAATTAGGTTAAAACCCATTTGAGGTTCTTCAATATGAACTCCCGGTCGCTGCGAGGTCGCAACGATTCTGTATTAGGGTAATCAGGAAAATTTTAGTAATAAAATATCACACTAGTTGACAGATCAGTAAAGGAAGATTATTGTATTCTCAAGGGTATATATACGCTGCCCAATTAGAAGTTGTGTTGACAAGTTGACATACATGCTTAGTACTTGAACTCTGTAAGATTGAGTCCGTAAATACCTATATGACCTTTTAATTAACTAAATTCAACACTGTTAGTTTGTTAGGTAAGGTTTATTATGTCTGTAACTAAAAAAAATACGTCTATAATAATACCTATAATTGATATACCATTTGATTTGAAATGTTGGTTTTGCAATTTTTTCTATTCCGGATTAACATTGCACCAGTATATTGATTTATAATGAAGCCGTTGCGTCATCAAATCTACAAAGCCACAGGGTTTCAGTAACTAGTTTTTTAATAGGCACATTTTTTCGAAACGAAAATTCGTATCCATTACGTATACGATTCAATTGCCCGCGCGAGATAAGTGGAAATGGGCCACTCGAACACTCGAACGTTAATATTGTTGTAACTGAGTTACGTAAGAATTCGTTGATTAGACTAAAAAAAGGCGCGAAGCTCCTACCAGTGGCAAGGTCGTAGCGCTCGACTCGACGCACGTGGCGCCTGTTGCTACCCCCCCGCCCCCCGTCCGCCGCGCGACGTTGCCGCTCTTACTACTACGCCTATGTCCTGAGCGTGAATTCGACATTTGAAATTGCGTCTATTAATTCCAACTACGAATCTCGTTCTATCGCGTTCGATTCGAATAAAATTGTTGTTTCTTTTTTTCATGGTATTGTTCGTTTCTTTTTAATGTCTATGAATTTAATTTTTTTTAGAAATAAACGTTATTGTTATTCTATCTCATGTTGAACTTCGTTCAATATATGTTTGTTTAAATTAAGACTATCATGCTAAGGTTTACTTATAAAGATGAGAAAAAAATTAACTTAGAGAATAAGCTAAAAAATTCAATAAATTGATTTGAATTGAATTGAATAGGATTGTATTCTACATTGTATAAGTGCAATGAGTCAAGTAGCATAAATTTGCGTATTGAGTATGGACATTACGTAATTATCTGCTGTATTGAAAATTCTTAATAGTGTAGACTGTAGTTATATCAAATGAATTCGGCTAACATAAGTCTATAATGAGTATTCAATAATTGATGACATCATTAATAAATGTTATATGGACTCTATATCGAATCAAATATGAACCACAATTAATAACTCAGCACAGTAGCAGCGGTAAAGCTTTTAACCTGTTAATTAGTCTGTGTGAATTAATTTACTACTTAATAAATGCTTTATTAAACATCATGCGGAATTTAGGAACATTAAGTGGCTTTTGCCTAATAGTCCCGTAATATTGTAGATAAGCTCCTAGATATAAAAACAAATGTGAAATTGAAATTAGCTGAAGAATAGAGTTTCTCGTGGGATTCCTTGAACATTTTCGTATTTAGTGCTTAGCATTTAGCTAAAATGTCTTTAACAAGAATCACTCAAACGCCTATTTCGTTGATCGTTGAACCTTCAGTGAACTATAATCAATACACCAACTATCTCCAGTCCGTTATCAACTGACACGCCATTTAACGCGACCTGACAGGTGTCAACGGTCTCGAAGAAGGCTCCGAGGCAGTGCAAAACGTTTATATAAACGGTTCGACACCCTGGAACGTCAATGTGCCCCAAACTGGTTTTCAAATTGACATTGCCAATGTATTTACTCGCCATTACATTACTCGGCAGAGGGCAAATGGTTGACATTAAGGATGAAGTGCCAGAAATTAATGCGCAAAATATCAAATTATCGATCAATAGTTGTTGTGTTGGCATCATAAAAGAGGTATCAGATTATACAGAACAGGGCCACAGGAAAAAGACAGAACTTGAAAGCTATTACAGAGCAGAATAAAGATCCGATAATAGAAAAAAATGCAGAATTCGAAAATTTAAGGAAAGGCGACCCAATTATCTACTAGAAAGTAATACAGTCAAGATCGGAATAATTAAAAGAAGTTGTCAAAAAACGTTACCATGTGATATATCTGACAATCAACTTCAATTAAACAACTTCCCTACACATAGTAAATCTGAATTGTCTAGCTGAACAGCAGACTATCGTGCGGCCGGCACAACATGGCCGTGAAATTCGGCGAACGTGGTGCCAAATGTTTGTAAACAACCGATAATGATGAGTAAAAATAGAAATACGAGATACTCGAGACGATTATGTATCAAAGCAATACTAATAATACTACGTAATAGGGCGTAGTGCTCAAACACGGAGTAGGAAAACATTCTGAAGGTGGAACTTTTTACGTCTACTCTATAGGCACCACGGCCACGCCTATTTCTCCTTTATAACAACAGTGTTCTTGTTGCTACGTTCTAGTTTTAAGGGTGTAATCTGGAATAAACATTTAACCGAGACATTTCAACTTAGTTCTCGAAGATAGCAACGCGTTTATAGCTAAGGAGACATTATAAAAAAAGCAACTGTTCGATTCAAAATCGTCACCTAAGAGATTTTGTAAAATATTTTTCTTCTTCTTAGAAATAAAACGATCGTGGGCTGAGAAACGCAAAATGAGCACTTTATAAAATAAGCTTTTCAAAGAAGTTTCAAGATCCGCCATTAACGGCAGTGTAAACGTAGTGACGTATTCTTATATCTTCAACAATCATGACGATACTTTTGGATATGTATGCATTTATTCTTCCTTCTTGAAGGAATTTGCCCAACACACCAAGATTTTAGATTTGATTTAAATACTTCAATATAGAATTTCCTTTTAAAAATGTAATTGGTTTATATTTTTTGTGATTCAAATCAATTGGCACAGTACTAATTGCAGCAGTTATTTGCTTTATATTCGTATTATCCGCCTACATGTGAAAGTTGTGATGATGGAATCGCGTGATCACCAACGATTATGAAGAAATTATCGATAGTCGTGATTCTATGACCTTGATTGGGCGTTAATGACGTCTGGAGATTAAACAGTTATAAAACGATTAAGGGAAATTCCATAGAAACCAGTGATCGCTATCTATTTCGATATCTTATATTCTGTTTGGGTTAAAGTAAGATTCAGCTTGAATGGAATCCAAAATTCGTGCTTATTATTATAAATGCGAAAGTAACTGTTTGTTTGTTACCTTTCCACTCTTAAACTACTGAACCGATTCAGAAGAAATTTCGTGTGGTGGTTCTTTAGGACCCAGGGAAGGAAATAGAGTAATTTCTATCCCGAAAATCTTCTTAAGAGGGTGGAAAACAAAGTAGATATTTGTTATATGGAGGATAAATATCTACTTAGTAAAGCAGATACAAAGCTAGTACTTAATGAATAAACTAAAAGTCTATTACGCAGTTCTTAAGCAGAATTTTCGTACTAAAGGCGCCACGCCACGTGATATCGTTTCCATGACAACGCTTAAGCCCGGCGCGACGCCTAAATACCCTTTATAACACAGATATGAATGAAAAGCTTAATTAACTTGCGAATAGAATCAAGGGCGTAACTTAAGAAAGAAGTCTTATATAATAGACAAATCCCAAACAATAACAAATAATATATGAATATTTTGATTGATATCGTATAGGCTGTAATGACATAAAACTAAATATGTGTAAATGACAATCAAACTTTCCATTTCCAAATAAGGTTAATCTATTTTTGAGATATGAAATCCTATATACAAATTCTTATTTTAAATAGGAATTTTCATTTGAAAACGGCGAAGCAAACTCAAGTTGGAAGGAATGATATCAATTATAATAACAAATTCTTACAATATTTTCACGATCACTCACACTAATATGCTATGAGCTGTGATTACGAGTCCCTGAACTTGTGTTCAAACTAAAACCGCCACGTGATTCCGTTGTCATGGCAACGTTTGCCGCGGCACCTCGGGGGAAACTACGACGCAATTCAGAAATCGTTACCTACGTCTATCAGCCAAAATTAATAATTAATGTTCAAGAAGATTTCGAATCTTTTGTCTTGTACCGATTCTTTTTCTTAACTTTAGGCCTGCCTCTAAGTTGAGTACAAATTCGATTACATAGATTGTCTATTACCTTTCGCAGAATATTCCGCGAATCGCTGAACTCTCATGTTTCTCGTTTTCCGCACTTCGAGTTCCAATCAAAGTGTTAATCGTTTCGAATCGAGAAACAATTAACGGGCGTAAACCGAGTGAACCGTCAGTGTTTGTTTAAGTAAAGCGTAAAACAGCTTAATTACAATCTTCGTTACAGGTGAGTATGTACTTTGCGAAGGCGTTTCGTTTAGGCCGCTCGTAAATTAACCGTGATGGTTTTTGACTTGGGAAATTTATGTGAAACTAAAAATAAATGTATTCGAAGGTATGTCTGGATGAAATCACTTTTCTGTGCTCTATCTGTTTTTTTCTTCTGATGTACAATAAAGTATATTACCATTATTAGTTTTTTTATAAATTGTCTGATTACTAATATGATTTTTAATGGTGAATTAACATTTTTTTCAGTAAATGTATTTGATTTTTTTAGTACAATATTATTCTTATGAACGATTGTCTTAATCGTAATTATAATTATGATTTTTAATACTTTTTGTCATATATTGTTGTGATATGAATGTGTTTACGTCTGGAGTAGACGAGATGAGTTCAAACTCACGATCTTTCGATATTTTTATCCAATAAGCCTAACTATTGAGCTATAGCCGCTTATAGTGATATAATATTTCTACTCAGGAAGGAAAAAAACATAAAACAACTAACAAACAAAGAAATCTCATATTATTATCCAGTAAATCTACAACAAGCAGATCATGCTCTTCAAATTGGACGACATTTATTTTGACCTTCCTGCAAGATGCTGGCTAATATTTGAATATTACTTGTTCGTATTTTGAGTAAAAACCAGCTTATTGGAATATCTATATTTTATAACATAGCAGCAACGAGCATATAGTCCATCTGTTGGTAAGTCACTGCCGCCCATGGAAATCTTATCCATCCAAGACATTCTTAGAATTTTTATTCTTAGTCGAATTGATTTCTTGGATCGACTACAAACGCGTTGCGTTGCGTCTGTCCCTTTTATCTCTTATCACGCCTTTCAAACCAGAACGGAGCAGCAAAAATATGGCTGTTATAAGGCAGAAATAGGAGCGGTGGTGATGACTCCGAAATCGACGAGATATTCTACCACAATAATTTATAAAATTAGATGACAAAAAAAATTAGTCATTGGTTGTTCCCATGATATCTTGCTCATAGAAATATGGAATACTCCAGTTGGAATTTCCATTGGGGTTAATAAAACCAACTTGTACATAACCGCAAACAAAACCATTTTAATGTTACATAAAAATAGTGTGTGTACATCTGTCATTCCTGTGCTTGTGTTTTGTGGCTTTAGACTGTAATGACTTAGCTTATTAGCAGTGAGCTTACTTTTGTTAAGCAAACAGTTACTTTTGTTAAAAAACAGTCAAGCCGCGCGAGCTATCCACGCTGCGCTTTCTTCATTATCAATACCATTTTAAATCTGCCTCAATGTCAAGCTTGCATAAAATTCTGTAAAAAGTAGAACTGTCTGATGTAAGGTGAGTAATTGTTACATAATGCCGTCCAAGGTTATCAAGCCAAGAGCGAGCATTGTTTGAAAATAAGTTTTATGTTTTGATACGCCGCCGTTTCGTTTCGTTACCTTTAATCCTCAATACGTTTACATAATCAGCCTTTGACGTGTGTTTGGGAGTCAATATAACCCAATTTAAGTACATGATTTTCTAGCGTTACGTGTTTTATGAGGACAACTTTACTCAACATACCAATAGGTGACATCGTTCTTTTGTACTTTTTTCTTATTATAAAATCTTACTGAACCGTAAAACGTTTCTTTTTTGTTTAAATTAAGCAAAAAAGGTACTCAAAGGGCGTAAAAATTCTGTTCAAGTTCGCTTTGCCACATGGAAAAATATAGACGTTCTTATTTTAAGATGAGGAAAAAGGTTGAGATGTCCAAGGAAGTTGAGTCAGATATTAACGTTGTTTGACAATAAAGTGGGTTGCTTCAATGTTATTTCGTTAATAACCTAAGGCAAAGATGGTTAGTGCCCGCTGTGTTTATTTAATTGGTGTAACACAAAGACTTACTCGTGTGTCACGTGTTTCGAAGTATATTGTATTGTATTTCTTACATTGTATCGTAATTATTACATAATGATATTCAAGGACGTCAAATCAAGAATGAGCTGACGAAAGTCAGGTTTTATTTTTGATAAACATCAATGACGTAAACATACAGACGAAGATGTAAGGATTACGGATTTTTGTCATTCGTTGATCTTAAACTGCTACAAGTCTTGTAAGTAATATCGCGTATTCTTAGTAAACAAATACTCTAAGTGGTTCACTACTATCCCTGATTGATGTCACTAACATATTAGAGGAAGACTATTTTGTGGTTCCACTCTGGCAACACTGCAGCCTCACCTATATATTCTTCAGTACCTAGGAACATTTTTATCAAATATCGCTTAATGGCCTATTATTAAGTTTGAGTCTTCCTTCTTTAGAAGAATTCTGAGACTTCACCCACGTTTAACGATTAACCATTGCAGAGACAAGGTATTAAAGTCAAAATATTTTACTTATACGTTTGTAAACTAGAAATGTTAATTAAAACTAAAAAAAAAAAGATATGTTCTATGCAGAGACAAATGAAATTCTACTACTTTTGTCTGTATAACTTTAGAACTATAATTAGTACACTATAATTAACCAACAGATGAGATAAGTCGTTCGGAAATGCGCACAAGAAAACTAACCAAAAACTTGACCCAAAACGATAGATAGCGTCAAATAAAAATGCTTGACCTACAAGTGGGTTTGGAGTGGAAAAATACGGTAAAATAAAGGTCTACGCATGCGTAGCCGAGCCCACTTGTTGCGTCCACGTGGCCCAGTGGGACTTAGCGCTTTAGTTGCTGGATTTGACGCGATTTAAGACGCTTATTTTGCGTTAAAGACGGGAACTGTGTGTATCCGATGTCAAATTGTACGTTAAAATATGAGTAGGATTTTAATAATATATTATTGGTATTTCGTAAGATAACAGCTGGTAGCGCGATAACAATATCGTTGTGCGGTATAAAAAATAATAAAATTATAAAAATCTGTATGAAGTTATTTTTAAAAGGGACTCTTCCGAATTAAAATTTTTAAAAGGAAACGTAATTCTAAGAATCGTTTTTTACAAATACATATTAATCTATATTTTGATTTTGTTGCCAATTTAGACATTGTGTATACATCTATTTTTTACATAATCTGTTCATTACTTTATTATATTAATTCTTAAACTCCAGAATAAGCGCATAATGCATTCATATTAAACCTTCTTCAGTCTAAGGTAATCTAGCGCTTTATTACTGATTTAGCGCCAAAAGACAAACGGTAAGCGCTCTACCGAGACGGTCACCTGATACGTGAGTATCGGATTTACGATTTTGTACTTAGTTGATTAATTTTCGAAGTCGCGAAGACACGAAAAGCAGCGTAAATACAACGAATCAAAATCTATAAAATCGCTCGAGCTATTTACCTTTTAGATTCTGTCAGTTCTATTAAGACATTTGAATAAATTAAGCTTTCAACAAAATTCCTGATATGTTAATTTCCATACCAACATTAGTTTGTTATATGTATCCAATTAATCACGAAAACGTATACAAACGCGTGTAATTAGGTCCAAAAGAAACGGTGGCCAAGTTTATTTTTAAAGACCCTATCAATTACAGTTAGCGGGTAGCCACGCGAACACAAGCCGGTTTTTAACAAAAGGCCGCGAATCAACTTTTCATTTAACGGACTTAATTTTTAAATTCAATTTATTGTAATTTTTGGTGAGAACACACTTATGCAGCTTTCTGTAAATTTTTTCGTTCATTATTAACAAGTAATAATTATTAAATAAGTATCACGTCCTTGATTAAAGAAGTAATATCAGAATATTAGTAGTTATATAATTACTAAGAAGTAAATATCAGAGCATTAATTATTAAGAAAGACGACTTTACCGTCCCCGATAAAATTAACACAATTGTTAACTTGTCAAAGGCGTTTGCATTTTGCATCGCGCTGCACTAAACAATGTAATTTTAAATATTATCTTAATAGATAAGATTGTATTAATATACGAATATTTCATAAATGCTAATGATCAGTACGATGACGATTGTGACAATGAAGACTGACTTTAAACAGATACATCAAACAAAATCAACGAAAAAGTATTAATGATTATGTTTTCTACGCGTGTTTTTTGTAAAAATACGAATTTCATGATGAAAACATACTAGTATCGTAAGGAATATAACATTAATAAATAGATGTATTATACTATTTCCTAGGAAAACAAGTCATTACCACATCCCACGATTAGTAAGAAAGGAAACAAGGCAACACAAGTCCAAATGCTGAACTTGTCCGGCTGTCTCAGCTACTTGATTAACTTGGGTTGCCGACTGTAGAATATAACAGGATTGAAATGTATACAAGAATACATATACTACTGTTGTTGTATAATTTCGTTGTATTTTCGGGATATCTGTTTTAATTTAGCTGATTTTGAAGGTTAGGCATAGTTCGCTTCGGACCTTAATATAAAATTAAATATTTAGATTTTAGAACTAGAAAAAGATACAATCGGTTGCATGTTATATGTAAATTACTTCAATTTATTTTATTAATTACCATGACATGACTACAATTATATTGATGTTTGCAATTATAACATGTTAATATACTTTATAATTCAAGTATATATAAATTGAATTTCAAACGGAAAAAAACAATATAGTACAGAAAAAAATCCTGTAATTTTACTAATCAGCGTTTAATCCGTCATACCTGATACCGGCAGTGTCAACCCTACGGCCATCACGGTTCATTGACCCTGCAAGTGCGTCAGCTAGCTTTATAAAGTGCAAAGCGAGAAAATAAACGCGATAACCACATCTGTGCATCGGGCGGGTAACGGTGAACGAACCACGCTAAATAGATCGTAAACCGGTCATACGAACGCAAGGGTAATACGCAGGGTTAAGTTTACTGCCCACAACTCGTATATACATTAAAACCGTTGACACGGAATCGTATAGAACGCTTTCAGTTGAAGCGTGTTCGTCTAAAGTACGCCGATTCGGCATACTTTAGCGCGCCATTTAAGTAATACGACTCAAAAGCGAGAAAGTCCGTCCTTTCACGCCAGCAACATTTGTTTTATTTACTCGCAAAACCGCATAAAACCGTTCTGGCTTGCAAGCAGATTTTGTATAGTTTTCTGGCGCTGAAATTTACGGTGTCGGAAAGAGCGGACTCGACTTTAGCAAAACCCTCGTTCAATATAAGAATTCATTACTAAATAATTTCACGGACCGCATTATCGAATTGCGTGTTCATTTGCTGCTTTTGGTTATTGCATAAAAACAAAAAACGGACCGAGTATTCTAACCTCCAAAGCTCCGGTTCAACGACTGCTATCTATCCGAGATCGACTTATCGTTACGTACCTTTCGAAGCAAAGTAACGTTTTTATGCAATAGTTTGGTAGACGCGAACGCATTGAATGCTCGAATGCTAAACTATCGACATCTGTGCTGACCAAGCCCGGTAAGTGTTGATCATGGATAGGTCTTAACTAGTAATTGAATTGTAGAAGGCAAACATTTTCATAGAATAGTGAATAGAAGTATAGGTAGAGGTGACAAGTTACAGAACTGATCGTACTTTAATAAATCGTGCATTTGATTATGAATGTATTCATTGTCAACTGCGTTTATACATGGGTACCTACAGAGGATAGGTAGGTAATCTAAGGAGCAGTTCCACATACTTGCCATTTAATTTTAATTTGCTTTCTCAAGACTCCGGTTAAACTGTAGATGGTTGCGAATGTTCCGCAACCACCTAGAGTAAAAGTAAGTGCGGCATAAAAAAATACGTTTCACATTGCAAAACTGCTTCCAATAGCAGCGCCAAATTGTACTAGGACTGTTTGCAAGTAAATGCTGCTTATTAGGTGGTAGTGATAAAACTATGAATTTATTGAGCTGTTAGCCCTGTTGAAGGCGAGCTCCAAGGTCCACGCCACAAATGTCAGTCGTGCAATAGAGGTACAGTGTCAGTAAAATGTCATAGTTTACGATGGAATGCACCTACTCTGAGTTCACGGACATGTGATGAGCGTGAGTGGGCTAAGTATTTTAATCTTCGAGATGTGCCTATCGATTTTCGACCTTATTACCAGTGCACGAAGACCTCTCGCTCCGTAGTAAAGCGGCTAGTTAAGTATATAGTTTTGTAGCCGTGTTGTGAGGAGCGAACTATACTTGGAGTCAGTAATGGTTCCACAGATACTCATCATGTGCAGTAAATGCGTAACAATTATCCGTAGGCAAACGTTAGTACCGGTGTCATAGCGGAATCACTGTAGTCTTGATTTTAGAACAGATACGGAACGTTAAGAAAGGAAATTATGGATATTACCAATCTAGTAGTAGAATCGAAAGCTTCAAAGCAATATAATTTTGTGTGGTTTATTGGTGGCGTATGGCGGCGATGTTCCTCAAATTTTCCTCTTCGGAATTTATTTCTAAAATAAACAATTGGCAATAACACACAAAATACTTCTTTGATTTTATACATTTATACATAGTCGTTAAATTTTGTATGTCAAAATTATTTCCTTTTCAGAAAGTATCAAGAAGACTATGTCATAGAGATATGATATATCATAGAGATATCATAGAGATAGATTTTTTTTTCAAAATTGTCTTATTCTGAATTTTAAAAAATAATGGCTGTCAAATTCTCAGCATGTGAGTGAGTGAATCTATATATGTTTGATCCTTACAAAGTGGAATTCTTGTTGTTTCTCTTTTTTTAAAAGAATATATGTAGTCACATTCACCACTTCTGCTCGCAATATACTCTTTGGTTCAATTAAAAAAAACTCAATTCCGGTCGAAATTGTGTTTCTAGAACCGTCTTTATAAATTCGGCTCAATTCGAATATTAAAAACGATGAATGAAACTGTTATTTACACAAATAGCGGGCACGTACGCAACCGTGACAGGCCTTGAAGAAAAATAATATTTTATACAAAATTGGACACAAACCGGTTTCAATAACTTATCTATAGGACTACTACTTATATGTGTTTAAATATGTATATTTTTTTATAATAATACTAATATTTTCGTTTCATTTCGTATATTCTTGCGTACTTTCTTATAAAAGTTAATTATCTACTATTAATCATTCTTCACTCCACGTGGTTGCTCAACTACTCTCACAAGCCTTCATCCATGTTAGCTAAATGGTTTCGTTTCTTTCCTTGTTTTTCTCAAGAACACTACTATATCCAACAATTTAACCGTGTTGATTGAACACACATTTGTTGCGTTCAATATATCAGTAGGAGGCCTATTAGCGAGATTACAAACAAGAGTATTTAAGATGAATGGGTTTTTTATTTATAATTTAGACTCTTAGCTCTGTTAATTATTCTCTATATCTCAGATTAAATTGTAATTATACAATACAATACAAATACTCTTTATTTGTACACCAGGTTGATAATTACATACAAAATTAGTGTCTCCAGCAAGG
>DWGW01000072.1:0-20956 GCA_018247775.1 Udranomia orcinus
TGGAACGGGTCGGTTAAATGTGTCTTCTTTACCTTCAAACCAGAACACAACAGCAAGAACACTGCTGTTATAGAGCAGAAATAGATGTGGCGGTGATATGATAACTCCGATGACGGCGTTGATTCCGAGATTTTCTGCCACCTACAAAAGTACTTCCATACATATGTATATACTATAGTATTTATAAGCAACGGGAACATACTGATTTAAACAGAGTTCTGTTAACGTCAAAGAATCCTCCGAGGCTGATTTGCGAGGGGTTCATTTCGGTAGCCCTCAGGAACATGTTCACTTCTGTCTGCGCGTCGGTATTCATCCAAGACAGCTCTACGAGTAAGAGTTTCTTCTGGAAATTCGTTCGGACCTGTGGATTTGATTTTTGTATATTAAGTAGGCACCTGGATAACTTTATTGCGCTGCGTTCACATACTACTTTATTTTGTTGTTAAACTTTTTTGTAATTTCGCCTTTTTAAGAGCATCAACGATCGATTTTATGGAGGATTTTTGCTATATTCTATATGCTTGTAGGTTGCGTTAAAGCAAAAGTTATGCAGTATGCCGTGATATTATGTCTGGAGTGGTACGAGAATGTTTTCTATATCCATGTCCTTAGACGTTTAAATTAACACTACCACTCTGTGAGTCTATTGCGAATCGTAAGATTATTAGTTATTAGTAGATAACAAAATTACTCACATTATGAGATGCGTAGTGAGCTTCGTCGCAAATGAAGAACAGCAAGAATACGCTACAGAAAGCAGTCAATGCTAAGCCGATATCTTTGATGCCAAAGCCTTCGGAGATCTGACTCAGCAAGCCGTAGATAGACAACGTTATGATGAGGAACAGGTAGAGATTGACAAAGGTGAAGGTGTAGCAGTTAGCGATGCCGGTGTCCCGCGCTAGCTTGCTCAGTCGAAGCCACAGAGCCCGGTATTCGGCCACTTTGCCTGCTGGCCCAATATTGCGCAAAGCCTTAAAATAACAGAAAAGAATATACGAACCATCCCACCAACAGAATAATTTATCCGTATATTAAACATGTGTTACTAATGAGCAATGTTTCATTACATAGGGACTATTTGTTAGCATTAATTAATTCTAAAGCTTAGTTATTTTTGCCTTTTATGCAGTGTTTTTGCTGTGTTCTGGGTTTGAAGGGTGTGGTAAGGGAGACATAGTCAGGCGAGGCGTTCCAACTTAGTGCTCCGGGGTAGCAACGTATTTGTGGTCGATCTGAGAAAGAACTTAGATCCTGTCTTGGGTTGATTCAATATCGATGGGCGGCAGTGACCACCTACCATCAGGTGGACTGCATGCTCGTTTGCTACTTCAAAATTATAAAAAGAATAGAAACTCTGACTATAAATATTAAAACAAATATTATTCCAATCTTTGACTCTGATATAGTTTAGTGTATTTGCATGGGCAACTTCAACGATTATTAATATATATAACTTTTTCAATAGTTCAGCTGGTAAAAAATATTATGATGAATACTATTATGACAAAAATCACCATCACTCGAACTTGCTAGATTGAAACTGGGTTCTTTAATGCAAGGAACATGCTGGCACGCTAAAGTATTATAAGAAACTTACAAGGCTTCGATAATCTTACCTGATGAAAATCTTCGGCCAAAATGTTAGCGCAAATACTGAGTGTTTCGCAAAGAAGATACCAGTAGCCGCCCAGAATGTATGTCAGTATTTCCAAGAAAATGTACGGTAAAAGCTGCGTTAACTTAAAATGCACCATCGTCATGTGAGTTATGATAACTGATGCGGTGGATAGGACGGGGATGATAACCGTGATCGCTAGAGCTTTTGTGTACAACTTCACTGGTAAGACGCGCCTGGATAGTATTTTGTACGCAATCTGAAACAGAATAAAATGTAAAGTAGGCTGTAACTAAATTCAAACCTTAAAACTTTAAAAAAATGTGAATTTTCCTACCATGCTATTCATTCTTATATTATAATAGTAAAACTCTTCGTTACAAGCTTAAGTGGCTTTTGTTGTCTTCAAATGCTGAATATTTTGCGACGGAAACTTAATTAATGTTTTTATATTTTTTATATTGTGTATCTTCGAAATGAAAATAAACAAACAAAGTAGTAGCGATGGTAATGCACGAGTAAGTGCACGTACATATAAGAAAAGCTGTAAGCTTATTGTGTACAAGTCTAGCCAGATGCAATCTTTTGGCATTTGTATTTTTTGGTCCGAATCCAAGTTCAATAGGTTTTGTCTATTACATTACTACGAAGCCAAATTGCCACAGGAATCATAATCATTTGGAGGCAAAACACGTGCGCCAGGTAGAAAATAAGTTCGGCAGCAGTTTATTCTGCTGATCCAGTATCTGTTACGCTTCCCCAGGTGCAAAATCTTTTTTCCCCGAAAATTCCTCTGTCAATGTGTTCTCTTGGCCAAAATCCAAACGTTGCCCTCTATACAAACCGGACAAAAAATTATTCGTTTGAAGCAAGCTAAATTCACATTTTTGCGAGATTCTAAAAAGCTTCGGCAGTGACAATTTATTTGTATGAATAACGGTCGGAACACTGGCTTGAATTTTAGGCCAAATCTAAAGTAACCTACAAATCACTAATTGTTAATATTAAATTTGCTCGCTTACTCATAAAATATTATTCGTTAAATATTATAACTTATGTATAGAAGATATAAATCGAGTTGAAATGCATATGTTTTGTTTAATTTATCGATGTAAATTCCCCATATTTTTATATACAGATTCAAATAAAATTTGCGGGTAACGTATTTCCCAAAGCAAAATTTAGCGTTCTTATGATATTAGAAGATATACTATAATAATTATTTAAAATACAATTGCACGTTATGAAAATTTAAAGACAATAGTTTCTTTTGTAATCTTTGTTGAAAGCCATTCTATTTAATCTGTGGCGATAATAATTCGCTAGCTAAAATGTAGATAATTCATCTACGACAGTACAAATAATTGACAATATGGTTTATTACCTACACTATACGATGTACATACATAGTAGGGCAATGCACCATGATGACGTCTTGCATATTGAAATTTATTGTTGCAATTACATGTGTGTGGCTTTCTCCGAAATACGTTACCGATTGGACGTTATGCTTCTTCGTATATGTGCTAGATTCATCATATTGTTGAATCCTAATATCATTTAACGTATCTCCAATATATAATACCAATATATTACCAAAGCTAATACTACCAATTATTTACATCTAGCTATTATTAGTTAGGTAGCTTTCATATTTGGAATTGGAAGCGTAATTGGTCCTAATTGACACTGTTTGCGTTGAAGGCTAAAATAAAAGTCATAAGGGAACTCATCCTACTACTATTACAAATGCGAAAGTTTGTGAGTATGTATGGGTGGATGTTTGTTACTCTTTCATATAAAAAACGGCTGAACAGATTTCGATGGAATTTGGTATGAACGTAGTTTATAACCTTGATTAATATATAGAATACTTTTCATCCTTCTCTGGACGAAATTCTAAAATCCACGTGGACGAAGTCGTGGGCACAATCTAGTAGCATCATAATCGTTTGGAAAATTCGTAATTACGTTAATCACTTTATAAAATTATATTATAAATCCTACTTGAAGCAAAAAAAGGGGTACCATTTTACTACGGACAGAGGAGTGTGAAATTGTTGTAAACACTACCATGGCTTTGACTTCTACGGGGCAAGTCATTTTAACGCTGAATGACATAAAAAGATACGGCCGATTTTTGTCGGCCGCTAGGCGATCTCTAGTATTCTTAAATATAAGTTTATGAACTATGCTTACCTCGAATTCAACCCAGCTGTTTAAAACTCCAGCAATTTTGCGTGTCTCATACCAGAACACTGGTATCACGATAATTGGAAATAGATATACCGTGAACAGATATTCAATGACAGCTTCTTCAAACTTTCCTTCTGAGGTGCGTAAAATTTGCACTTTGTTGAGAGAAAGGTACACAATGTAACTGACTAAAGATATGTAGCAGAACATAGAATACAACATAGATGGTGATGCTATCTGGAATTGATTTACTCCTGGAGATGGTCTCGTTAACGGCAAGACGCCCAAAATACGGAGCAAAATAAACACAGGTTTTATATTTTCATATATAATATCCTTATATATTTTTGGCGCGATCAAGTTATCTCGTAGCGGACTGACCGAATTTATAGACGGACTTTTCAAGTGCGGAGTCCGCGCGGGAGTCACGTCTAGGAAAATTATTTTGTTAGGTTTTTCCTCGATTTGCGTCGCGAATCCGTTCGGAAGCTGGATAGTTGGATATAAATTATGATTATAATGTCGCGACATCGTGGAAAATTTACTGCATCCAACGACAGTGTGCTTGTATTAATATGGGGGAGAAGCGAGTGTACAAATCGAGAACTATGACAAGAATGAACTTCATAAGCAGTACCCGCTAAGTTAGCGGTCTACGTAATATTTCAAATTTTGACAAGATGATTGTGGGTCGTGAACGCTCTGATGTCTTCATTAAATTTTCAGTTTGTTCGTCACCTTGAGAAGTTCCTTGAAACAGACCTTGATGGGCATAATGCAAATGGTTGTTTATCGTTTGAATTCTTTAATAATTGTTTTAATGCACCTTGACCGTTTGGAATGACTCATTAGGTACACAGTACAATCCTACTGAAAGTGCAATACCGTGGACGATATGTCATTACTATAATATTTCAAAATGTAATGGACACGAAGTTTGAAAATAAATAATAAGTAAACTTACTCACTTTAGGTAAATATTCAAGATTCTTTCTCTAACACGCTATAAAATCTCTTTATGTGTGTTGTTTCTTATCAAAATGAAACCTTATATTTCTCAAATAAAGTATAAAAAAAATAAAAATAACACTCATGAATCATAATATAAAGTTACCATCACTCTACTTTACCTATAATTAAATTGTCTTTAATAAAATTGAGCTAGCATGTAGTCCACCTGATGGTAAGTGGTGGTCACTGCCGCCCAGGTCACTTGCAATCAAGACTTTTTAAGTCGACATCAGATGGGCCGCTACACCTGAGGACAAATCGGGATCGCCTCGACTAAGAGTACCATCTTACCAAAACCTTACAACCAGAAATAAGTGTGGCGATGGTGCCTCGGAGGCGAAACCACGAAGTATTCTAACGTTACGTTCAAATATCATATTGGATTACCGGAAATAAACAAGCAAAGCAGACGCACAATAAAAGTTTTATCGGCATCATGGAAATAAAATATGACGTTTTATAGAACACCTGCTCAACAATACATAAACGCTAGATACTTACTTGTCCCAACAAATGAATGCCGGGGAATACCGGTTTATGGACCATAAAGCTTAAGACCAGCAATAAATAAAACACCCGAGCTTTTCTGTAGTGGACATTGAATTAAGGCCGTAAACATAGTCACTTGAAAACTGACGGGAAGTAAGGTAGATACTTTCTCGTAGTTACATGTTACTCAGTCTAAAGGCTTATGGTTGGACGGATTTTAGTACACTTTTTATTTATGTACCATGCATAGAGATAGGAATAGTTAATAATGGACATTGAATTAAGGCCGTTACG
This sequence comes from Udranomia orcinus, assembly GCA_018247775.1. Taxonomy (NCBI): domain Eukaryota; kingdom Metazoa; phylum Arthropoda; class Insecta; order Lepidoptera; family Hesperiidae; genus Udranomia; species Udranomia orcinus. The sequence continues at coordinate 5,612 of DWGW01000072.1, forward strand.
ATAGTCACTTGAAAACTGTCGGGAAATAGGGACGTATTTTCTCGTAGTTACGTCTTACACGGTGAGAAGGCTTATGGATGGACGGATTTTAGTACACTTTTTATTTATGTACCATCCATAGAAATAGGAATAGTTAATAATGGATAGTGACTTAAGGCCGCATAGATAATAACTTGAAATTGATACTTTCTTTGTTGGAAGGGTATTGGTGCGCTTTTTATGTATGTTATGGATAGCGTTACTTACATATCTAAGACATCCTCATTACGTCACAAGCTAAGGGGTGGAAGGGAATCGACAAAGAATTACAGTGTGTGATGAAGGGTGACGTGGCGTAAATATAATAATAATAAATGTAAAAAACGCTTTAATAACATTACCAACTATAAGTAAAATCGAAATAATATTTTATTGTAAAAATTGCGGCATCACAGTAGAGAGGGGTCCTCAAAGATGTGACCAGCTGTGACCGGGAAGGGGGAAAGGTTAAAAATCATGAAATTCGTGGACTTAATTTACGGAAGGCTTACGTACTACGTCTAAGTACTTGCACTTTATATTACTATTCCATACTTCTGGTAGTATTTATTTGATAGTTAAGTCTATTTCAATAAATAATATGTAATCTACGCAATATTATTGTTGCTTTGTTGATATTGAAATTCGGAATATTCTCGCTAAAATCATCAAGAACCAATCAACAATAAAACCTTGTAGAATTTTCGGCATATTACAATAAAACGACAACATAATTTTTCGATGACGCAACATGTTATTAAATTACACAATAACGAATAATTTTGACGAATGGACTCACAGTGGCTTTAAGATGGCCAAGAATCAGAAGATGTATGCGTTACCCCTCAGGACGAAGTTGGAACGCGGTGTATCTCTTTTACCACACCCTCTAAAGCAGTACTTGTTACTTTTTCAACATTCAAGCTACTGTTAAAATATCTTAAAACAGTTAAAAAATAACATTAAAAATGTAATCAAATAAATATCGAGTAGTAGACAATAAATGGAAATTAATAGTAAAGAGATTCGAAATCAGTTACAAAATTTTGCGACGACATAACTGTTATGGCTCATAACAAGATAAAGCGAGACAAGCAAAAATAATACTTACAATTTGGTATTTATGTAGTGGACAATGAAATTTAAGTCGTAATTTGAAAGGCAAGAGGGAGCTAGGGTGTCATCTTTTATGGGTACATTTTATCACTTCAGTAAATTGGATATTTTATTTTTCGAACGGTATTAGATTCTACATCGAATTCTATAATATTCTATTAGTAGGTATATCCTAAAATAATTTTGCATTACATTTTCATGGACAGGACCCAGATCCAATTTGAAATTTACGTAGACATATCTCAAATATTACTAAAGTTTAAGATCTCATGTGTGCGTAAGGGAACTAACCAAAACTCTCAAATCATCGTTTGAAATTATTTCTATTACATACAAGCAAATATTACTTGATGCAATACACGGTATCAGTACAGAGAAATGATATAATGACGCAATCAAAGCTCAAACTAATGAAAACCTTGAGAAACTAGCTAATAGATAGGGTATCTCAAGCAATTTAATCTTCGACGAACCCTCGCTATGCAGGTAAATTTGATTGTAGGCGCTTAACGACCCTGCGACCTTTCTTCTTGATTGACTTCTAAATAAATAAGACTAGAACGAGGTCGTTAAGGCGTATCGTTCATAACTGTAGTGTCATTGTTTACAATTTGTTCGTAGGAGCAACGTCTCGCGGTTCTTGTAGTATACCATGAAACACCTAAATTCGCTGCTGTTATTTTCAATTATTTATTTATATTGACTCCGAATTGTCAACTATTGACGTCAATGGAAATGTCAACTGAGAATAAGAAAACAGACGACGATGAAAATTGTGAACAATAAATAAATAATGAATCAGGAAATATGGGTGCCATTATCGTTTGGTTACTCTAACGCAACATCGATGAAGTGGGATAAAGGATCTGCAACCACCATCATATTACGTATATTTTTTTTGTATTATTATAAGAGCTACATAACTGTAATTCATAATATAAAATTCAAATATTATAATTTTATGTAGTAACATCTTTTAAATATGATAATTACACTGTAAATAGCGTTTTCGTGATTAATTCAGCAAGATTTCATTTAAAATGTCGTTGGCAAAAAATAAAACAGAATTTAAATTTACTCCACACGAAATGTACTCTTTAAGATTCCTACTGACCTTAGATCGTGAATTGTGTGCGAATAGTCCGAGATATTCAAATTTAACGTCCCTAGCAAGAGCCCTCGACGGACCGACATGTCAGCCACACCGATTCGATTCCGTTTCAAGTCTCTCTTGTAGCCACACTATTATATTATAATCGTAATTTATTCTTCAAGGTACACACTTGACCTATATTACATGAGATAAAATGAAAGTAAATAACTCTCAAGTAAAATAAATGTTTCACGTGACCTGACATATTTTTGTTAATAAATATTGAAGAACTTAAAATTTCAAACTTCTCATATTTGTAAGTCAAATACTCGAATGAGCCAATGTATGTTTTAAATTTAATCCCCTTAAATTCAACAGCTTCGTATAAAAGTTTCCAGTGAAAGTTATTTCTCGTATTGTTTGGAGCAACCGCAATCCCTTTAAAGAAATGGCGGGATTTTTCTGTACAATTTTAGGAGCTTAAAGCTAATCCGAACCTGAGGACAACTTAGGGTTTTGTTGTACACGTAAAAATCTCATATTTATGCAATGGCTCTTCCATTTAAGGGTGGTTTATGAAAAATACTTTCGCACAACAAGGAGGAAGAGTCTAAGAAGATGCAAACAGCGTTTGTTTTGATACCGAGGAAACAAATTATTGTTATCCAAATAATCTGATTTGTAGCATGTTATGTTATGTAGACTATAACGTGATTTGGCCTAGTGTTTTGTAACTAGCTTTTTCGACTTACGATTTCCTCGAGTAATTTTCATTTATTGATTTATGACAATAGTTGTTATATTATATGCGTGTTTTTCATACATCGGAGGACATTGAGATTTGTCGATGTGGAGACAATACAATTATAGCGTGGACTTTATTTATATTAGAGAGTATATTAGACTTATAGAATTTAAAAACTAGTTTCATATTACTACTATAAAAGAGCCCTTCTTCCCAAGAGGTTAAATTCATGCCCAAAAGCCTGGAACAAGAAGACCCTAAATCCTACACATTTCCCGTCGAATGTATATATTTACCGGGGCATAAAGAAACCTGTACTATTGTGGCGTTCATATCCGAACGTTACTTAATTATTAAGTATACAGTTAGTATCTACATATGTTGTCTATGTTAATTCTATTAGGTTGCCGAATTTCTTTATTATAGTGGCAACCCTTAACCCGTGAAAGTATATTTTGAAAGGTATACGACATATATATGACAACAGTACTCTAGTTCATTTATGAATAAGATGTAGACAATCATAGAGTCAATGAAATAAACAATTCTCATTTCTATTCAACGCATGTTTTTAATGAGTAAATTTTGCAAGCTTAAGGTCTTTTTAATCTACTCGATTGAGAGGCTGTCGGCGACTTCTTTAGGGAAATTATTTAATTAGAATTCTAAATACTTCTAAATCTTTTCGGAATCTGCCCTGAGGAGTGTTTTCATTTTACGCCGAAGATTTAATCCGCTCAGTAAGGTTAATGTAATGAATTGATACTCCTATAATTTTACCTATGTATTGTGTTAAGCTTTATATAGAAGAGATTAAGGTAAAGTCTTTTGCTTGGGACTAAGTTCGCGTATAATTGTAGACAATATTTTATTTACATAGCTTCGTATTGGAGGCAAAAAATTGTTAACTTCAGTGCTTACAAAAAAAGTGAACCTACTCTACATTCTATATTTACTTTTAGTCCATTTCCCGTTACTTAAGTATGAATTGCTTGAAGAATTTAAAGTGGCTTTAAAAATTGTAGTAGGAAAGTGCAGTAGTATTTAATTAATGGCAGTGTATAATTCTTTCTGTACTCACTACGTTGTCGGGGGAATACTCACACTTTGTCTTATTCATTAATTGGTCCCTGACTTGAGAAAGAACGATACATTTTATAAGTTTCGTATATTATGTCGTGTCTTGTGATCAATGAAAATTTTTAGTTATTTCTACTACCCAAGAATAGCTGTATGTAATATTGTGGTTCTACTGCGGTGGCACGACCGTCTCATCTATTTTTGCCTTACAACAGCAGTATTCTTGCTGCTGTGTTCCGGTTTCAAGGGGGTAAGGGAGATATAGTTAACCCCGTCCTAACTTAGACCTCAGGTGTGGCAACGAATCTGTGTACGACAAATACATCCTATATAAATTAATTACACATATAAAAATAAGAATTTAACGATCGAATAACAAAATGTTTGTTGAAAAGATTCTTTGCTTTTAGGTTTACGTATTATACTCACCGCTTGTTATGTTTTTGTCCTTGAATGTATTTGTTTTCCGTTGACATTTATTGCTATAGATATTGACAAACAAGTTGGTGGTATAAAATTTTATTTCGTACCCTGAATTTGTTTTCTTAGAGTGCCTAAACGTTATGAACCGATTCAACGGGCGATGTACGAGTATTGTAAATCGATCAAGAATCAAATAAAATCGAATATATCCTGGACGTGAATATTTAAGGATTACTATCGCAAATGTTTGGTTCACTTTTCTCGTCCACTTGTTTGATAAGTGGACGAATTGAAACGCACGTATCTTTTATACTTCCACTTTAGAGTCATCCATTTCTATAATTTCAAAATAATGTTGCTCTATTTTCATCTGACATTTAGCGGGGCGTTTTGGTTTATTCTTTGGTGGTAGAACTGCATTTGTTGTTGGACTCAGACAGGCTTTAATCTTGTCAGGAGTTTTCACTTGTTCATAGCAGATAGATCACCATTTACTATTGAAGTATGCTCCTGTGCGTGCATAGGTCAAAATATTCTTTTAGGTTTTTATGACGAAAGCGTTAAAACTGACCTAACCTGCCCATTAACAAAATTTTTTTTGTTCCTTATATTTCATATAAGTATGCAATGCAATAATAATAAGAAATAGATATCTGTTTCCAAACACATCCAACTTTTTTGGATTCCAAGAAGTTATGATGAGCGCTGCCGTGGGCAGAATCCTGGTTGATATTAATCAATTTAGAAACAAAACTTACTCGGGCTCATATTTCATCAACAGATTTCCAGATCTGTTTATTGTACTGTTGTCCCCGTATTTGTTTTATTCATTCTGCGGACACGAGAGCTTTGTAAGATCGTATGAGCGCAGAATATACAACGATGTCGCACGTACTACATATTTATTATTTGGAGTAAAAGTTTCGTATATTTTTCTTGCTTACTAATGTATTCATTTAAGAACTGGCATGATAAATATGTGGTTCTCTTGGAATCATCTTAATATTCATAATTATAGCTATATTTATATATACAATTGCGTAACGATACAGACTAACTTCGTATTTATTGTAATAAATATATTAATGAAATTAAACGTTCTAATATTATGATAAATTATTAAATCGATTAATTTATCAAAGTTTTAATAATGTAATATTATTTTGATGGATACGAGGACAGTGAATGGTAAATAGAAATTAAAATTTATATTGGGCATTAAAATTACTCATTAAAATCCAAATTAACTTTGATTTTCATGGTTGATTAAGTATTACTTTCGCCATAAAAATATTTGCAATTCACAGAGCCAAAATGGATAGAGAAAATAATATAAAGAATACACACAAGAATGTAGTTTAACATGAATTAAAGGAAGGATTGGTTATCCATCTTTGCTGTTAATTTTAGTTTGTTGTCCATTTAGAGGTTATTAATCTGTAACGAAAGTTTCCAAAAGGTTCTTTCGGCGGCTTCCATAAATTACTTTCGAAGAGTGGACATAATTTTCTAAAATTTAACTTTGCCAGTTTATTCAACTTGTACAAGAAACCGCTTCGAAGTAAATTAAATATTAACCGGCTTCGCTGTAATTGTGAAATCGACCTACTTGAATGAGTTTTGAGTTGGTTGTACTTAAGCCTATTAACGTTATTCGGTTGATTTTCTACGCCGTTTGCACCGGGGAAACTTTTCTAATTATGTCAGAGTATGAGTCTTTATAGATACTGCATTCGAAACAGTCTAACCGCGGAAGTGTTGTTTGGGTGCGGTTTTCGTGCAGTTACCATGATTGCTTTGAATCCTGCTAACCGATTGAGCATCCCACTTGTTGGTTAAACGTCATTATGGTTAGCCACACTACTGTGGTCCTAATTTAGTTAAATAAAAAGTAATACTATCAATATTTTTTTATTTTGTAATAAAAGTAGCAGCAATATTTTGTAACTAAAAAACAAAGGTACAGAAAACAAAGACACAGATACAGTCTTGGATTACTGTTAGGAATGTACACCTGCTTATAAAACTAACATCACTTATAAAACCATCCCTGTATTCGAAATTTGAGTACTTTTTTACCAGTATACATAAATAATAATATAGGATCCATATAATAAGAAAAGCATTAATTAAAAGTTCACAATTTATATGACAAGTAGACAACGACGCAGTAAATACAGCTCGCTCGCATAAAATACTGAGTTACATTGAAGCAGAGTGTGTCTGAATAATTTCATTTACTTAAGATCTAGACGAGAGCTAAAACAACTTACAGTTGGAAACATATGCATTCACTTTAAAATTTGTGTCGCCTCAGCTTACTTAAGCTTACTTTGTTTAAAAGCTGTTTAAAAGCTCGGAGCTTTTATACAAATAGAGCTTTTGTAATGGGGTTCCAGTAAGAGTTGGAAATTTTCTTCTTCTCAAATATGTGTAACAAAAATATAGATAATTTATTTAGCAATCAAATGTATCGTGGAACTAAAAAAAAGTTAAAGTTAAGTTTTAAATTTATTTATATAAATATCGTCATAAATTTAATAATAATAATTTAAGTTAATAATTTTTAATACTATGTGTAAACCAGTCCAACCTACTATATATATATATAAATAGCACAGGAGCTATATCTAGGAGTGAAGAATAAGCAGGGAAGTAATTAGTGTTAGGCGTTCAACATCCATTAAAGGCTATAAGAATATATGTGTACATTTTTGAAGATAGAACACTCGTAAATTAGACATGTTTCTAAGACTTGGTAGTGGCAATTGTATTCGATACATGTATATCTCTCGGCGTTCCCGCGACGATTGTAGAGACTATTTTAATTAAATGTCATTCATTCTCTACTAAAATAACACACACATTCGACTAGGAGAAAATATCACAAGTTAAGTCTGTAATTTGTATGTTTTAATAGTAGACGTGAATAAAATATAGGATAAATAAATTCATATGAAATATGAATAAAACAGAAAGTCCATATTATTTTCAATTTCACTTCATGGCGCTTAGAATTTGAATATTCATCATGTTCGTCTCGCATAAATGAAGTTTTGCGGGAAATTTTCACCCTGTTGTAAATTCCCATACACTTCACTTATGATATTATGGGTTCGCGCTACCATATCTGTATAAATGAACTTTGACCTGCTTTACGTTCGCGTTTAATATACGCGAAGTTACTCAACTTATTAGACTTTTAAAAGTTTATTAAGCATTTCGTTTTAAACTTTACCATTGGTAGGTTAAGTGACTCATTGATTACAATGCAATTAATTCAACAGAATCCTGGATTTTGCTGTATCATATTTATTATATCATGGTCTATAGAGACGAAACATGACGAGTTTTACCACTTTATATGTATTGATCTCTAAATGAATCCTCTTATAATACCTTTGTCTTGATGAACATGAACGCTGTAATAACGCCTTTGTCTCTAGACGAATTCTCTATTGTAACTTTAACTTTTACAAACAACGAACTGTATGAAACAAGGCAGTCCTTGGAGTCGAAAATTTGTTTCGCCATTTGTGTTCCTGACAGGTACATCTGTGCAACTATTGCTGGGGAGGCGCCGCCAATTAGTCTCTGGGAAGTTCGCCACGTAAAACTTATTCTTACCCCTGCCCTGTCTAACTTATGAACTTTTGTTCTGCTAATTAAGCGCGGTAAAATTATTCTCCCTAGATAAGTGGCGGCATGTAAAGTTTAAATTTATTCTGAAACGCGAGACCGGATGTTTTTGTACATTTACTTGATACTTTTTATTAAGATTATGATAAATATTAGGTATATTGTTGAATTACTTCTAATAGTATACATGTACTTATTTGCTCCTGAGCGGTCTCCCGAGCAATATAGCCTAATAGAACCATACCTAGACTCTGTGAAATAAACTGAAATTCCATTTAAGGTAGCATGTAGCTGCGTGATAATGGAATACTTGTGTTTGCGAAACCTAACACTAACTGCACCTAATTAGAACACAAATTGCTACATAAAAGATTAAGGACTTTAGTTACGATAGTATGAGGTCCTATGTGTTTATTTGGTCGTAGATATCAGTACATAAATATTTAATTACTTAAAATCTCATTTTAGACAGGAGACATAAGACCCGGGGACACGCTTCATCAATAGGACATATAAAATTGTTTGCGTTGTTATTTACTTACTTGCAGTCCACCTTATGGTAAACGGTCACTGCCTGGTCATCCGTGATCAGCCAAGACAGGATCGAAGGTTTTTCATTTGTCGATCAGAAATGCGTGGCTACCCTCGAGCATTAAGTTGGGACGTCTCGGTTAAGTCTTCCTTACCACACCATTTAAACCAGAACACAGCAGCAAGAACGAACTAAGAGGCGTTCTATCTTCAAACTTAGTGCATTCCGTCAAGTACATTCACTTGTGGAAATTTCGTGCATCTGTTGCAAGTCGCAGGACAAACGAGTTCGTTCATAATATCCAAGTTATGCCAAGTAAAACTTAAACTTCATTCGCGAAACCGCCAAAGTTACAAAGTTATTCTGTGTTAACTCAAGGAGGTGTATAATTACGACAGTTAAATATAATTACGAACCATTTGCATGCGTCTGCGAATATTTGGTAGAAATTTTATAATGAATTTTGATTAGATAACAAAAGCAAAACTATAGATCGAAATTAATATTTTTTCGCCATGTTTTATCAGTCACGTCTTAATTATGTTTAGATATACATAGCTCTAAAGACGTAGGATTTTATTGTGGTCTGTTACGTATTTTTTTAAATTAATGTGTTAACATTACGTAAATGAAGCTAGGAAATAAAAAGTATCTTCCAACGCTAATATCAAATATTATGTAATATAATAAACCAGCTACGTCCTTTATATTATATTAAGTACCAACAGTGTTTTCATAGCCGTCGAAACGTTGTGATGTGATTATTTTTATTTAATAAACTCTCAGGGCTGGTGAGAGTCGTTCTTAAAATATTACATCATATTTCTTTCTCAAACAAATTGAATATCATATTTCTTTCTGGCCCTGTTTCTATCTCTACCGCAGTTCCTTTATATACTTTTTAAAAGTAAAAGATTTAACGAAATTTGAAATACATATGCATTAACTTGGAAATATACAGTAGTGTAATATTACTATTTAATTTATGCTATTACTATAAATGAAAGAATGAACGCGATGAATGAAACCTAATCGGCCAAATGGAAGTAAGGAGGCTATTCTTACTAGTTTCAATTTAGTAAGAAAAGCTACATGTATGGCTGATGGTATAGTGGCGAATGATAAGACACGTAACGAGATACTTGACATTCCAACTTATTTTACAAGGTTGCAATGTATTTATTATGTAGGTAAACACTTATTTGCTGTTAAAGTTATCTGAATCTGAAATTGGGGATAATAGCCAGCTGCTTTAATAAATTGAATAAAGAAGTGTATTTATGGTTTGTTTCCGGCGTGTCGTAACCCTAAACCTCTATAAATTGTTACATTTGCACATAATTCACGGGTTATAGCAATAGGGTAGAACGATGTGCGTACCAATGGCTCTCAATAAATGTGGTTATGAAATAACTAAACAATAATCCGCTGTAATTTCTATAATATGTAGAACATTTTCATGTGTATATTTATCTATATAATAAGATAATATTTAACGGCAATAGCTCAATGGGTATCGTGTCGAACTTAATATTGAAACATTGTGAGTTGTGAGTTATCCTATTATACGGTAGAGTTCACTATTTAAATAAAATTATATCGCGCGAATGCGAATCAAAAGATTACGTAGCATTAGAATCTTATCATCATAATATCGTAATGGTTAAGATACTTTGATACAATGAATTCTTGTCCCACATCGTATGCTTAGTAAGATTATTACCTTTGAGTTAATGAGAAATATAGGTAATGATTAACATTACAGAAATAATAACAAAAAACCTAATAGATATATGTATATTTACTGGTCATATCTGTAGAACTCATTAAGGTAATACGTTCCTACTTTCGTTTATTGCTTCCAGTTAGAATCGAACCATGTAGGCCTCTTAGTGGCCATCTAGTTATTATCTTATCATTTAACACGAAAAAGAATATCTGGATTCAGCTGTAACAAATTGACTTGTACCTATTTACTTAGTAGGCAGCGGACTTCCATTTAATACTAGGCACGCCCGGTTGCCACTTCATTTCCATAAAAAGGCTACGGAAATCTGAAATAGCCTTTGTGCCTTGAAATTCCGAGCGATTCCGCCTTCCGTAGACTTATTTTACAAAGCCTCCGAGGCTCCCGACTCCCGTCCAATGCTATGTCACTTGATACAGGAATTTTGTCACGGTCGATAGCAACAAATTCTTAGAAAGTTTTATCTTATTTTACAAACCGATAATTGGTAATGGCAATAGACTATTTCGCTTTACATTTTGACATTACAAGGACGCAATATCATACATAAAGACGTATGCAAAGATGTCGTAGATACATACAGAATAGATATGTAGACATAGTTTCAAAGAGGCTTAAGAGGCCGTGTTAAAGTGTAATTATAAAGATATAATTCAATCTAGACTTAGCTAGGAGTTCACTTTGATTGAGGTCATATGTAAATATCTATTAAATGACATCTATCATTTTACATCCATATGTAGATGAACTCAACAACAACTAGCAACTAGATGTTATGGTAGCCCGTATTCTTCATTGCTATTACGATATAAAAAATTGCGTCGGGTCGATACTATTTTTTGTAGTCTGTGAGATTATTATTGACGAAAAAATACTTAAAAGTAAGTACTTGTTTGCTCGTGCGGCGCGTTTTATACGTTCAAACAAATCAGATAACTTTATCTCATTCTCAAGTTTACATTGAGAATGCTAGGTATTAATTTTTTTATTTGCATTTTTTGTTAGGCAATTATATAATTAATCATAACAGTAAAATATTGTAAGTCGTGTCTTTTTTTCTGATGTTTCTTAAGGTTGATTCTATTGTCATAGCATACAAGATTTCCTTTATATGTACCTAAAACAAACACGTTTTTGTTATGTAAAACCGTTATCTTTTTCATTTCTCTTGTTCTTTTGTTCAAATATCTAATTTGAATATATTGACTAAAGTAAGTCCAGTAATCATGGCTATTTTTTCAATTGCTACGCTATCGATGTAAAAAAAATAGTACTACACTAGAATACTCTAGCATCAACAAAATTCTCTAATTCACTCAACACACACTAAAAACTCCAAACATTTAATGTGTATGTAAAAAAAGTTTGCCAAAACAATCCTCCAATTTGTAGTCTTCGCTGGGGCCCCGCTTCCCATTACAATTTGCACATTTTATTTTCCATTTGGGAAATTTCCAATGAAATTTTGTTTATAACAATGATGAAATGAAGAGGCGGAATTATTGAATTTAGAACTGTTCATACTCGCTTTGCATATTTCATATTGCATATATGATCTAGACTTAATAGTGGATTGGCTAAATAAGAATTCCTTATGCGTTTGTTCTGTCTGTATGTTGTGTATTCCTAACTGAATATATCTAGTCGTATATCTTTTATTCTACTATTAGATTGTTGGCGTTGGCGTTTCTCATATGCAAATGCAAGTATATTGTTATTTCTGATAATTACACGCGTATGTAGTTACTTCTATATCAATAACTAGTAAAAACAACTATCAATCCAAAACGCAAAATTTCCCATCATCGACAACGACTAACACTAATAAAAATTAATAACCCCTAGATCCAGAATATTACAATTAAAGCATAGGTATTTAATTATAATATTCTAGGTCTTGAAATTGAAAATAATCTTTGCAAAAGCGATTAAATATTCATGGTCAAAAAGTATAAAGCGATGAGGGCCGAGAGCTGAATAAACGAACATCAAAAATTAGAAGCACCCCGCTCCGTGTCGAGTCCATTGTGCGGAGGGATTTCTTGTGAAAATAGATTTTTTCAAATCCCGCGACCGGCGAAGGCACTTTCTCCCGGGATTATCTGGATTGCGCCGCTGTACAAACAGTGGAATTCGTGTGGCTGCTGTAGCTAGCTGTAAAAACAAATCGGGACTTTTATATTTTGGCTAATCGCTGTGCTATAAGAAAAAATATTACAATAAGGATTTTAAAGATATACTATTTTGGGAGCAGAATCTGGGGTTTAGTCAAACACACGGATTTAGTCGGATTTCGGTATGAAAACATTTATGTGTTTTGTGTAGATACCTACGTTGCAAGTATATCGTTATTTAATGTTACACTGTTTTTTTTACTGAAACTACTAAAAGTAAAGCTTCCAACGTGATTGTTGTTTTCTTTAACAAATGTCCCACAAGTACAACGCAATTATCTACATTGTCTTTACATCAAATCTACATTGTCTTAACATCAAATACTGTTATCGTAAATACAATAAATAAATTAATATACAACTATTCAGCAACGGGTTTGCATGTACGGAAGTGTAGCGCGATTAATGAGTTGAGAGGAAAATTGTGTGGACATTTTAACTTTGCTTAAAAAAATGTTCAATTTGTTAATTTCAGCTTAAAAACTTTAATTTACAAATTACAAATTGTTACATTCGTTGCATTCGTTCATTTTTAAAAAGTAATTAGCGCCAGCTGACGTCACGTCAAGAATTAACCCATCAAAGTTATTGAAATTAAGATCACAAACAGACAATTTAATTTTATTTATTGTAGAAAAGAACTCAAACTCTATATGAAATACGCGTGGAGTTAATATATACTGGCAGTTGATAACAGACGACGTACTCATGAAACCAGAGTATTTTTATTGAATTTCATTTATTTCATGAAACTTATTTAGATAGTTGTTAAACATGTCGGTCACCGAGGAACGATTACGATTATTACTCAGTCATGTTGCTAGTAAGTGTTCCATGGAGAGTTGGCGATACAAACGGGGAGATCTGAGTGAAACAATTGAAAATTACGCCGGTTTCCTGATTCCGGCGACAGTCATTGGATCTTGCGAGGGTAAAGAAATTGTCCGACATGTGTTTGTCGAGTTGCCGTCTTTAGTGGAATCTGTGAGAGCGTTCAGTGATTACTTTTGGGACGCAGAGGCCTATGTCTACGAAACCCTAGTACCGATGTGGAAGCGCTTATCGAATGTGAGGATGGACGAACTTATTCCCGAGTGCTATTTTGCAGATGTGACCCCTAATAATCAGGCTTTGGTACTAAAGGATATCAGATACGAGGGATACGAAAAATATCAAGAAAGATTCTTGGATTTCGATCACGTCATTGTATCTTTAAGAAGTCTCGCTAAATTCCATGCACTTTCAATGATTATCAAGAATGATAATGTGGAACTTGATGCGTATGAACTGCGGCCGTACACTGACACGTATCCTCATGAATTGAACATTTCTTTGATAAGAAGTTTTCGGGTCCATTCGGAGCTATTTAAGGGTTCCAAGTACGAGAAGTTCATTGAAGTAACGTTAGAAAAATATAATAATATAGTGATGGAAACTACTTCAAAAGCAAAGAATTTGATCTATGGTCATGGAGATTACTGGAAAGAGAATATATTGTACAAGTATCATGTATGTACATCATATTATTTTACTATAGAATTGTGCTTAGTGACGTACGAGTATATACGAGTATGTAGCCGGAGTATCTACAGTAATAAACTTAAAAGCATAGCCTCGACTATCGTTTATTCACTATCGTAGGAATGTATGCATACTTCACCTGTGCTTCATAAAATAGATTCCTTTGAGTCTTCAATAAAATGAATATTTTTATTAATGGTAAATTCTGTAGTCGAAACATTTTTTGAAAACGGTATTTCAGCTTATTTATTTTTAGTTAAAATACGAAAGCATTTATTGACATAACAATAATTTAAGTAATATTAAGTCATCCATACATGAAATACAACTGATAATGGATGGATAGAAGTTTTTATTTTATTTTGAGTTTGTTAAAGATAACCAAGCTTGCCAGTTGCTATTTAACTTCAGATGCATCTTTTGTTTATGTTTAATGGTAACTTATATTAAACCTTTTACAGATTACGAAAAATATAAATAGTTGTTTTTGTTTTCAGAAAAACAAACCTACAATAGCCAGTACGTTCGATTTTCAATGTTGCCATGTGATGAGCCCAGCACACGATTTCCTATTTTTCCTATTAAACAGCACTAACACTAGCTTGAGACGGCGCCATTATAAAGAGTTTCTAACAGAATATTACCTCTGTTTAAAAGAAACTTTGATCGAACACAATATTCAGCTGGATACTATTTACGCAATGGACGATTTTATATCGGATTTAAAATTAGTGGCGCCATTGTGTCTTATTCGTATTTGTATGGGATTTTCCTTATGGTTGGGCTTTGAGTCCGACGGAGTAATCACAAGTAATAAGTCATGGAAAAACCAAGAGGAAAAGGATAACAATTTGAAGGATTTAAAAGGAATAATATCCGCCGCTATGGAAGATCTTCACAGTTATGGATACATAAATTTAAATTTGTGAAAAGAGAATAATTTCACGACATTAAGTAAATATTTTTTTAAATGTTCATTGTTTTTTCTTTTATCAGTTCTTGCATGGCTCATAACGGGAAGCGCTGAGATACCTAGTGCATTATTCCCACTATGTCAAAGTTACGCATTTTTTAAAAATAATAACCTTTATTTTAAGTATTTTGTGTTCTTACAGCAATTTAAATGTTTAATTATTTACAGAAATGCATTTACTATCACACTCGATCTCTTTTAAAGTTATAATCTTCAGTATAATCTACAAAAAACTTATTGAAAAATATTCCTAGACATCTGTCTGTCTATACGGATGTGTAACG